>SJYC01117462.1:0-110548 GCA_006408675.1 Madoqua kirkii
CTGATGCTGGGAAAGATTGAAGGCAGGAGGAGAAGGCGGTGACAGAAGATGAGATAATTGGATGTCATCACTGATTCAATGGACATGAATTTGAGCAAACTCAGGGAGATAGTGAAGAACAGGGAAGCCTGGCACGCTGCAGCCCATGGAGTCACAAAGAGTCAGACATAACTTAGCAACTGAACAACAATAGTGTGAAGCTCCTGATCAACAGTAGATGCCCAATACAGTGGCTTCCTGCCTTACAAGGCAACACTCACAGGCCAGCCCTCCCTGTTTCAGTCAGAACTAGTCACCATCCCAGGATCACAAAGCTAAGCACTTAAATTCCTACAGGCTTCTTTAACAGACTTCAACATCTATTGCTTATAGCAACAGTGAACACTCTAAAATGGCAAGCAAAACATTGTGGGAGGATGAGTGGGGTTATTTTTCCAGAGAGGAGGTCCATAGCTTTTAAAATTACCCATCAAAATGACCAGAATCTGTGCTACAAAGAATGTCCCTTCCAGAAAGCAAATACAGCTCCAGCCAAGGAAGGTGTGGACCTTTCTCTCCAAACTGGAGGCTCTGCTGTAGAGAGGCCACCCAGTGGGTTCTATTTAATTATCTGGTCTCTATGCTTTGCTAATTTCCTTAGACAAATATAATCATGGTGAGAGTTCAGAGCTGGGGTTTTTTTTTATACTTTTTGTTAATTTTGAGATAATTATTTATTCAAACACAGTAGCAAGAAATAATATAGGGACTTTTCTGATGGTCCAGTGGCTGAGAATCGTGTTCCTATTGTGGGGGGGTTGGGGGTGGTGAGTTCAATTCCTAGTCTGGGAGCCAGATTCCACATATTGCAACTAAGATTTGTTGCAGACAAATAAATATTTTTAGAAAGAAATAATACAGAGCCATCTCTTTTACCCTTTACCCAGTTTTCCCAAAGGTCACATCTTACAAAACAAGAATACATAACACAATGAAAATACTGACGTCACACAGTTGAGGTACTTAACATTTCATCCCCGAAAGGCTCCCTCATAATACCCTTTTAAATCCACTCCCATTTCCTTCCTAATTTCAACTCCTAATTTGGAGCTGGTTTTGGTTGGCTTGCTTTCATTTGGTTGTTTCTCTTGCTTTTCAACCTCATGCAGTGACGGGTGGGCTGTAAGGACACAGTCATTTATCCAGCAGAGAACAGACAATAGGCACACACCCACGTACACACCAAACTCACTCTTAGAATACAATGCTACTCTCAATTAGAGCAATGTGCTTTGGACAAATGGGAAACTGAGGTTTGGGGTTAAATAACCTGAATCCAAAGACTCCTACCACTAATTACCAGTAGTGCCAGGCATTCTGCCTGCAATATTTCTAATCCTCACAACAGCCCTATAAGGCAAGTATGACTCTTTCATCATCAAGGCAGCTGAGACTCAGAGGATTAATAACCTGCCAAAGAGGATTTGAATCCCAGTCACTTTCAACTGAGATTAAGGGAAATTTTATTAAAAACCAGTAAACACCCAGAGTGTAGAGTAAGACATTTTAAGGATAAAATAGAAATCAGAAAAGTATGTGAAAGGGAAAAAAATAAGAGGTGGACGTTTTATAGAGCCTTAAGAAGGAGAAAGCCTTTTTCCAATTACTGTTGCTACATCATAAAGCAAACCAAATTTAGCGGAATAGAGCAGCAACCATTTTATTATTCTCAGAGCACTTGTGGGCCAGAAATCTGGAAAGGGCACAGCAGAGGTGGCTTGTCGGTGCCCCAGCATGTCTGGGCCCTCCACTGGGAAGGCTTGAAGGCTGGAGGTGACTCAGTGGCCGGGGTCTAGAGCCGTCCACAGGCACTTTCACTCATGTCTGGTGTGGATGCTGGCTGCAGCCTGGGATCGCAGCGGGAGCTGTCAACCGGAGCACCTATACACATCTGTCCACGTGACCCTGGCTTCCTCATGGCGTGGCAGTCTCTAGGGAGTTGACAGTTTACATGGCAGCCCAGGGCCTCCAAAGCACATTCCCAAAGGTCAAGACAGGAACTGCAATGTCTGTTTTGGTTTTAACCTCAGAGATCACACAATGTCATTTCTGGTACATTCCCTCTATTAGAAGCAAATCATAGCCTTTTTTTTTTTTTACTTTATTCTACTTTACAATACTGTACTGGTTTTGCCATACATTGACATGAATCAGCCACAGGTGTACATGAGCTCCCAATCCTGAAACCCCCTCCCACCTCTCACCCCAAATAAAACCCACAGCCTTCTCTCCGATTTCTAGGCTGTAAGATAGATGACTTGGAGAGAAAAGTGATCTGGATAGGATTTTGACAGTTTCAAATTTACCAAGGTCCTGGGTGGAGGCTGAAGTTAGGGGTGGGAGATAACGGCAAGAGGATGACAAACATACGTAATTTAAACATTTTTTTAGAGTGTTGATTTAGAAGATCATAGTATAATAAGTTCTGCATAAATGGGGTTCACTTATTCCAAATCAGGCTTCCTCAGCAATTTAATCATGTAAACAAAATACAGGGACAAGGAGGGTTTGTCTACAACCTACTTAGGAAAAACTGTTCTTAAGAACTTTAGCACTTTAATCACTTTAATTGTTTGCATGCCAATTAATTGGCACTGCTAATTATAAATGAGTTATCTGTTCATTAAAGCAGGCTTAGACGAACGTCAGCTTAAAAGAACTTAGCAGTTAGTATATACTGCTGTGTTATCTGCAAGTAAAAACCGCATCCCTTTAAAAATGTCTATATTATAAGCAAGAAAGTCTGTAATTTAATTTTCACAAATTCTGATTCATTCCACTATGGCGATATAATAAGATCTTAGTAAATAAGACTTGATAAGAAAGACAAATTTTCCAAAGAGAAGAATAAAAGACATTCCAGACACTGAGGCAAAAGCAAAACCATGGGGGAAATGTTTGGGGCTGTGTTTGTAATTTAAGGGTAAAAGTGTGAAGAATAAAGAGAGAAAGGATTTTTAAAATACTTGAAAAGACAAAGAATGCCAAGTGGTGGTGGGAGGTCTTAACGGTGGCTCTAGGGTCCCTGCAGTGATTAGTATTTGAAAGAAGCAGTCGTTTCCTGATTCTGTCTTGCTAGGTAACAAATTACCCCAAAACCGAGTGGCCTAAAACAATCTTATCCTCTTCTTTTTCCATGTTGTGACTGAGAAATACAGTGAGAGTGAGCTCGGCTGTCCTCCTCAGGCCCACATATTTTCAGCTGGGACGGTTGGAGCAGAATCATTTACTTAGAAGATAGTTACTTCGCTCACACGGGTGGCACCTCTGTGCTCCCCGCCCTCCCTCTGTCTGGAGTTCCAGTCCTACGGGGCTTCTCCATGGACCTAGTTTGAGCCTCTCACAGCAGGGTGACCTCCACCTTGCACGGTCCTTACACTCTAGGTCTAGCACTGGTGTAGAATCTGGTATGCCCTCTCTTTTGGTCAAGGCTGTCACAAACCAGCCCAGATTCAAGGTGAAGGAGAAGGACTTCACCTCTTAATGTGAGGATTTATCAAAAAGTTGGCAGCCATGTTTTCATCCTCTACAAGTCCACCCATGACTCTGAATGAAGCAATATGATACTTAAAATAGAGGAGAAAAAGAAGAAAGGATTTCTCACTTGGTAGTCTTTTGTTTTCTTTTGTGTTAACTGTTCAAACCTCTTTTTTTACTTAGAAAATAAAGTTAAAATAGTATAAGTGCTGACACCCTAAGCATTTCTATCCATCAATAAGAAGACAAGCAGTGATCTTTGGAAGGAAGTTCTGTCTTCTCCATCTTAAAGGTTTGCTTTGAATATGGTCTCAGTGCAAACAATCTCCTTTATATGACGCAGAGTTGGTCGCTTTTCTCCCTATGTTCCCTAAACATGGACACCCACAGTCAGCCCTCTGCCCTCTCTTCCACTTTTTCTGCCCTCTTCCTAGATGGATGGTCTGATTCCCTTCCAGTTTCAGCTGTCAGCCACCAAACATTACTACTAAACACTATCCCTAAATATGTGAAGCCAGTTTACCAACCACTCACAAAGTCTGTCCAGCCCTTTGACTTTGAACCTTCTCACCCTCATTTTCCTTGTTGGCCTGACTACACATCCTGGGGTGCTATGTTGAGAGTGGAGTTGTTCTCCCTCTGTTCCTCCTAATACATCCCTTTAGCACATGAGTCATGAGGTCACATTAGTTCCTAACTTCTCCTGCAGCTGCCTCATCCCCTCCTACTTCCACTGCCCTTGTCACCAAGTGACCCCTGCATTCTACATCCCCTTCTCATAATCTGCCAAATCAATGCTTCTTCCAATTTAGAAATTACATATTACACTTCTATTCATTTAGTATTACCCTTAACTTTTTAACATCCTTACTTAAAAGTTAATTAATATACCAACCCTCCTTCTGACTAATAAAAGGCCTTAAATGCCTTGGATTTCCAATCACCTCCCTCTCTTCTTACATGTTATTTCTGTCCAGTAATCTACCTTGATGATGCTTTCATATTCTCTTTACCAATATTATTGTTTCTTTATTCAGTCAATGAACATTTAGGTTTATCCACATACTTAACAATTATTTGTTAATCATTACTTCTTGGGTCCAATTTCATTATTCACAAAGTGCATCCTTTTTATACCAGTGGTTCTCAAACTTGATACACACCAGAATCATGTAAGGATAGTTTTAAAATTCCAGTTCCCAGTGTGTACCACAGAACAATTACCTATACATCCTTGAGGGTATATAAGACAGGCATTAGTACTTCATACGTCTCTCCTAATGATGCTAATATGCAGCCAGACTGAGCACCTTATCTCAGAAATCCTTTAGCAAAGTTTTCTTAACAGTAAATAATCTCTGCTTTTGTCTGGAAATCTATATAAAGACACCCACCTTCATTATGGAATTATAATTAAGCTGAACATAAAGTTCTAAATAAACAGTTACTTTCATTTAACACACAGAAGACCTTATTCCACTGTCTTCTGGTTTCTATAGTCCCTATAGTGAGGCCTGCAGTCAGTCTAATTTCCTTCTTTAGCAGGTAATCTTTATTAGTTTTATGACTGCTTTTACCATTTACTCTTTGTCTTTGAGGTACTCAAACTTCGTTAATATTTATCTGAATAGGAAATTAGTTTACTAAAAAATATAAATGTTTTGGAATTTTCTATATTTCTGAAAATTCATGTCTTTTATCATTTTAGAAAATTCTCAGGGCATCATTTCTTCTAATATTATTTCTCCTTCAGTATTTCTATTATATTCTTTAAAAATTCTACATTATGCTTCTCAGTCTTTCTCACTCTACTCTCCTTTTCTTTATCTTTCTTTCATATTTTCCTTTTTTATCTCTCTTCAAATATCTTCCAACTCACTTGTTCACTCTTCATCACTGCCTAATCTGTACTTACCTTGTCTTTTGAACTTTGCTATTCAATCATTTTATGTTTTAACCTCCAGAAGTCCTATTCTATTCCTTACAAAACTGTCTGATAATTATATAGGTACTATTTATTTATTATATTTTTATTTCTTTTTGTATGTGTTTTGTCAATTTAAACAACTTCATTTAGAGAGTGCATCCAATAATTCTGTTACCTGAAATTTTAGGGACTTAATTCTTTTGTCCCTTGTAGTGAGTTGTCCACTTGTGGGGACTGGTTCCTCGTGTATGCTGTAATATTGAATCATAATCTTGAGTTTGGCAGGGCTTTAGCTGTAGGAATCTTGTGCAATCTGGACTGAAACACTGTCCTTGCAGAATGGTGCCCCTTAGGTTTTACTAGTGTGGCATCAATTTCATGTTAACATTTTTGCTTGGATTCCCTGGATCATGCAGGTAAGGATAATAGGATGGCCTTATGAATTCTCATGAGATTATTTTTTCCCTAGGCAAAACAACCCAAGTACTCCTATAAGTTTTTATTGTTTCTTTTTGCTTATTTTTGACTCTGCTGGGTCTTCATTGCTGAATGTGGGCTTTCTCTAGTTGTAGTGAGCAGAGGCTGCTGTCCAGGTGGGTGCACAGGCTTCTCCCTGAGGTGGCTTCTGTGTGCTTCGGTAGTTGCAATGCGTGTGCCTAGCTGCCCTGCAGCATGTGGAATCTTCCCAGATCAGTGATCAAACCTGTGTCCCCTCCAGGGGAGTGTGTGTGGGCACAGTCCCTCAGTTGTGTCCAATTCTTTTGCAACCTGCCACGCTCCTCTGTCCAAGAATACTGGAGTGGGTTGCCTTGGCAGGAGATTCTTAACCACTGAACCACCAAGGAAATCCTCTCTGTGAGTTTTTTCATTTCACTTTCTTTCATTTTTTATTTTGTTTTGCCAGTACGTGGATATTTTCAACCATCATTTCACTGAGAGTGTAGCCCTTTGAGGGCTTTGCACAGGGGAGAGGGGTCTCAGTTCAAACATCCAGCTACAGGAGCATCCAAGGCCCTAATTCCTGTGGTCTTTAAACTGAAGTCATCTGCTTACTGAGACTAACAACACATCCCATAGCAGCTGATGTGAGTGCCTACATGCCAGTCTGATTTTCAGTTCTATTTTCATGTTTTGGTCTATGAGTCTTTTCTTTCCTAACCTGCTATGCATTTAAAAGAATGTTTGTTTCATTTTATTCACTGTCCTAGTTTTGTTGTTGTCAGAAGAGGCTTTTCAAGGCAATTAGCTCACCATCTTGCTATAAATGGAAATCTCCATGCATATTCCAACTTCTGGGAGGAATGAATTGTAATTTGCACTGTTGCTCATATTATTGGACATGAATCTTATTAATTGATATTAGTTAAATAAATGAGTAAGGATATTGTTTATTTACAAAGTATTTCTCTTTTTTTTTAAGAATCTACCAAAGACAAAATTGTAATCTTGACTCCAAACGTTCTTTTCAAACTCAATTAAATACTGACATATTTATCTGAAAGGGAAATTGTGAACTTTCTTCTTGCTCTTTATTCTTTAACAATCAATCGAGGCATCTATAGGACCAATGTGGTAAAGTCACTCTCAAAGTTAAAACAACCTAGGAAATGACCTTTGAGCATACATTCTATTCTCGTCTTAAAACTCATAAAACCAGGGTAGGGTTTTTGTATATTTTGTTAATAAGCTGTGATTAATAGCTCTGCATGGCTGGATGTCATCACCAACTCAATGTACATGAGTTTGAGTGAACTCCAGGAGTTGGTGATGGACAAGGAGACCTGGCGTGCTGTGATTAATGGGGTCGCAAAGAGTCGGACACGACTGAGCGACTGAACTGAATTGAACTAAATAGCTCTGTGCAAATTTAACCTAATATTCCTGCTGGTGAGACACAAACGTGGATGGACTTAATTGCCTTCTATTTCATAATTCATTTAATGAAACATCAGAGATGGCTGGATGTCATCACCAACTCAATGTACATGAGTTTGAGTGAACTCCAGGAGTTGGTGATGGACAAGGAGACCTGGCGTGCTGTGATTAATGGGGTCGCAAAGAGTCGGACACGACTGAGCGACTGAACTGAATTGAACTAAATAGCTCTGTGCAAATTTAACCTAATATTCCTGCTGGTGAGACACAAACGTGGATGGACTTAATTGCCTTCTATTTCATAATTCATTTAATGAAACATCAGAGGTACAAATAAAATTTAAGGGGAAAAGTAGTGATGTGAGCAAAACTGAAGTTCTTCTAATAAAAACATGTAATTCATTTCAACATGGCCTATTGGAAGAAAAGGAAAATATCCTAGTTAGTCAAAGCCTTCTTTGAATTATTGATCGCTCCCTCTTCCCCTATTCCTCTCCCATATTCTCCGTTTTTGCATCACTTCCCTGGTGGCTCGGAGGTTAAAGCGTTTCCCTCCAATGAAGGAAACCCGGGTTCTATTCCTGAGTCGGGAAGATGCCCTGGAGAAGGAAATGGTAACCCACTCCAGTATTCTTGCCTGGAGAATCCCATGGACGGAGAAACCTGGTAGGCTACAGTCCACGCGGTCACAAAGAGTCGGACACAACTGGGCGACTTCACTATACACTATCTTCAACTCTAAATTCTATAGGGTTTCCCCATTTTTCTCCCTCTGTTACCAAAAAAAAAAAGCTAGCCTCAGCAGAGAATTAATAGCAAAGAGTAATTGTTACAGGGGCTGTGGAATTTTACCCAACAGAACCCACACAAAATCATGGCACAATGAATTCTCTATTGCTCTCTTTGCCCCTCCAACCAAACCCTCAGCTCTATGAGAGAGGAAGCCAAGTTTTCATGCCTCTTGTAGGTCCCTGTGCCTGACCCAGGACTTGGTTCAAGCTCCAGTCTAGAGAACACTTGATGATAATGATCGTCGTGGTCATAATCATTATTATCATCAAAACTCCTGCAGCCTTTTCAGAGTCAAGCTCTTCAGAGTCAGTTTTGAGTCCACAGAATAATCCTCAGAAGGAAAAGGAGGACAAATATCTTTTTTAACTTGGGAAAGCTGAGTTTCAGAGAGAATAAGTAATTTGATCAAAATTACACAAAGCATAAATAGTGGCTTATATAGCATCTTTGTAAAATATCCTGGACAGATAAATTTTATACAGCATTCCCCACGGAATAGGCAAATTGCAAAAAAGTACCCTTCCCCTGAGTGGATGAAGCCCTGTGAGCACACAGCTTGGTCAGGGGGCACTGGTGAGATGTCAGCCTCCACCTGTCCGCTCAGTGGGGACACTGTGCAGTATACAAGCTGCGCAATCCTATGTTCAAACCTACAAGTCGTTGATTTCAAATCCCATGACATGCGTGGTCTTTCCAGCCTCTGTCATTGTTAGTGATGATGATTCATGACCCCTTGGTCCTAAAATAGAGGGCATGATTCTTGCTTCCTCTTAGTTATTTCCAAGGAATTTGAATTTTTTCCTGGCGGATAATTTGAATTGCCTGACCTTTGGATTAAGACGCTCCCCTCTACTCATCCATCCATGTCAGCGGGTTTAGAGGACTCCCAGTGCTCCTTCTCCCTGATCCTGGGGTCTTTTGGTGACTGGTGATCAGTAAGGAAACACAGATGGTACCACACCAGCTTTCACCACCATGTAAGTTTTCACATCATTATTACAATGAAGCAAACCACGCTTCCCACCTCTCTAGCACAAACAGTGGCAACATGGGTGCACAACTCCAGTCCTAAACAAGCACTTGCTAACGGAAACCCCGACAAATCACAAAGCATAAGCAGCAGTAGCAGGCACCAGGGTAATAATTTATTTTTAATGCTGTGCTGTCTTTAACAGTGCAATTTCCTCCAGGGTGTTTGCTTTGAGATTGCAAGATAATTACATCTCAGAAACCAGGCTAATTACAGTTAACAGCCTGAAAACCAAAAGAATCCTTCCCTCCACCCCCAGCTTCTTTTTTCCACTAGAATACTACACACATTCCAGTTAAAACGTGTGGCATCATTTAGGAAACCAATTTGACTACAGCTTAGAGGTTCATTTTCCCCTCCTTACAGCACATGTATAACTCGCACTGATGTGTATCAGAGGGACCTGCGTAACACAGCCTCAGTGATTAGAATAAATAATAGCACTATAGAGAGCAAACAATGATAGCAGTTTTCCAATGGAGAAAAAGTCTAAATGTTTCTGGTGGAAAACCAGGGAGTGAGTGTGGATACATGCAGCAAAGATGAGATTACCTGTGGCCTCTATGTACTCTTTAGAGTATGGGATAAATAATCAATCACTCTGAGCCCTTTGTAGAATTAAAGAGCTGGAAGGGAGATGAGAAATCATCCGGTCAATTTTCGTGATTCCTAAACATCAAAAATGCAAAGCAATATGTACTGTAAAAAGTTTTAAAGAATGATTCATGACTTGATGACTTATTCAAAAAATAATTTTTATCACCTCTGATTTTTTTATAATCCTTATCAGAAAGTTCTCCCAATCCTAAATTTACCTTGATGTAATGTCAGACCTTTCTTTGGCTGTGTTTTAGCTGAAAGAAACACTTTCCCAAACATGTATTTCCCAAATAAATATATATCTCCTTTGTATAGCATAACTTCCACTCCAAGTATTTCTAAACTTTTTAATCATTTACGTACTTTTACCTAATTTGTTTTCAGTTTCCGTTAGCTTTTAAATGTAAAGCCTAGCATCACAACTAGCTCTGGCTCAATTTGGCATCTTATAGGAACTGGGACCTAAATATTCTTTTTTCCCTGCGTGGGGAAAAGGAGACTGAATTGGAGAAGAGAATTGGAAATCCAATATTTTGAGCTTCCACATGAAATCCATTCCTGTTTCTATAGTGCCTCCAGAACTTACCTACTTGACCTCACAGTCTTAAAGTAACATAACTACAGTCAATTTCTCCTTCGGGCTCTGCAGAATACCAGCAGTATTCCTCTCCATCCATGTCTTATTCCGAAAAGCAACATATTGGCCCTTCCATCAGGCTACTTGCTAGAGGCTCCTCATTGCTAATAATGTAAAATTTGCATGCAAATGGTATTTCTCATAGTAACAACTCCCTAGCAACACTGACTGACTTCATTCGTTCTTTTAACAAACATGTATTGAGTGCTCACTCTGGGAGTGGGCTCTCCACCACCTTTGTTCCCTTTTGACGGCTTCTCTTGTCAGCTCTTCCCTGAAAGAGGAGGAACTGCTCATCTTGATTGATTGGAACATCTGATAGACCACTTTTTTTTCTGACAGGCAGGATTACTTTGCTGTAAAAGTCAGCACCTAGGTATATTGCTTACCTTTCTGCCTCAGACCCCAGTAGGTCTGCAAGGGTCAGCCAGCCTTATTATTCTTCCTCTTCTACTCTGACGGCTGGCTGGAAAATGTTTCCAGAGACTCTCTTGAGATAAGCCACTTCTCTCTGCTCTTTGTCTATCTCTTCAGAGGCCTGCCTGAGCATTGTAGTCCCAAGATTCAGGGTAGGGAGCATTGGAGAGGTGAGAGGCCCCACTTTCTCCTCCCCAGTTTTATCAAGATAAAACTCCCCCGTTTTATCAATTGGGACTTAAGTTGCTTACCCAAAGTAGTACTTTCAATTAACATTGATAGATAGAGAAGACTGGCAGGGTATGATTCGAATATCCAGGCTATGAGGTCACCATATTACCCAACAATTTCTCCTCCAGTCTCTAAAATTTACTAGATATCATGCCTGGAGCTAGGCACCAAGGAGATAGTCATATAAAGCACAACCCTCTCCTCCAGGGGCTTGCAATCTGGTGGAACATTTTATCTGCTTGGCAATGACGTTTCCATGGTCAGTATCTGAACAAACATTTATTCTTTTCAAGAGATATTTAAAATGAAATCTAAGTAAGATCTAAAAGGGATTCCATAAGAAATTCCCTGGTGGTCCATGGTTAAGAGTTTGCCATAAAAGCAGAGGGTATGGGTTCAATCCCTAGTCAGGGAGAAGCCAAGATTCCATATGCCTTGTGGCCAAAAGGCCAGAACATACAACAGAAACAATACTGTAACAAATCCAATAAAGACTTTTAAAATGACTCACATTAAATTAAAAAAGAGCTTTAATAAATGAAAGGGATTTCACAGCAGAAATTTGGGAATTTACAACAGTGAAGTTGAGCATCTATGTCATACATGGTTAGCATTCTTTTATTTTTTTGATGCTGCCTGGAGAAGGCAATGGCACCCAACTCCAGTACTCTTGCCTGGAAAATCCCATGGATGGAGGAGCCTGGTAGGCTGCAGTCCATGGGGTCGCGAAGAGTCAGACACAACTGAGCAACTTCACTTTCACTTTTCACTTTTATGCACTGGAGAAGGAAATGGCAACCCACTCCAGGGTTCTTGCCTGGAGAATCCCAGGAATGGGGGAGCCTGGTGGGCTGCCACCTATGGGGTCGCACAGAGTTGGACACGACTGAAGCGACTTGGTGGCAGCAGCAGATCCTTTACGAGAGTAAGTAAAAAAATTCACCTGCCAATGCAGGAGACATGGGTTCAATTCCAGGGTGGAGAAGATCCCCTGGAGGAGCAAATGGCAACATATTCCAGTATTCTTGCTGGGAAAATCCCATGGACAGAGAAGCCTGGTGGGCTACAGTCCACAGGGTTGCAAAGTTAGACAACGACTGACTGAGCACACACACATGCCCACACAGATACTCTACTAACTAGAAAAAAGCAAGAAATTAAATAGGCAACTAAAAGACATAATTCTACCTCAAACCCAAAATGTCCAGGCACAGTTTTTGAGAAATGGAAACTACCAGTTGGTGGTTGGCTGGCTGTTTTTAATGGAAGAAAAGAAAAGTTCAGAACCAAAGAGTGTTTTGCCATGAGAAAGCCTGAACCCAGGAAGGTGTTCTGATTCCCACCACATCCATCCCTACTCCCCAGCACACTTCTGCCTCAAAATAGGAGAGTGGAGGCAAACACATGTGAATAAACCCATTAGAGTTCATCGTAGCCATAAGGAGAAAAGTTCCTTCTTGAAAGGAAGCCATGGAGACAAATGACTTGACGGATGTTTAAGACTGTTTCTTTCTGAAGAATTTTCCTTTCTAGTTCCTTATTCCTTGGAACAACTCACTAGGGCAGGTAAAGGACAGGTGTTGCTATATAACAGGAAAACTGTTTCTGAATTGTTCCCATAAAGTTGGGTCAACAGTCAACCATAGGTAGCCTCCACTTCCATGAGCTGAGAAAATCCCATTACTAGGGTCCTTGATAGTCACATGAAGTGGGTAGGCCATGGTGGGGGCCGGGGGAGTGGGGGCATTCAAATGAAGCAGCCCAACTACAACATGACAAGATTCAGGATGAGAGGAAAAAAATCTAATAAAACACCGGGTGTAGAATCTAAGTTGGCTCAAATTTTAGTTGCTAACTATGGTGAGAAGGAAAATTATTTGTATAAAATTTTAAATATGTACTCTGAAAGTGCCATGTTAGAAATTTGTGAGTTGTTGATTCTCTGGATGCTCTCACTATTTAAAACGATCTGAAATAGAAAGGCTGTGCTTTAAATATGTCTCCTTTGGTCCACATGATTTAGGTCATGTAATTCAATTACAGATCATCCAATAGCAGCTCAGTTTTTAAAATACTTATTTATGTGCTTGGCTGTGTTGGGTCTCAGCTGCAGCATATGGGATCTTTCGTTGTGGCGAGCTCTCTGTTGCAGCGCGTGGGCCTTTGTAGTTGTGGCACGTGGACTTCTGTCTAGTTGTGGTGCAGGGGCTCTAAAGTTGCAGCCAAAGGCTCAGTTATCCACAAGGCATGTGGGATCTTAGTTCCCCAGCCAGAGATTGAACCCACATCCTCTGCACTGGCAGGTAGATTCTTAACCACTGGACCACAAGAGATGTCCCACAGCTCACTTTAATTGCAGGGGAAAAACACACAGAGGAAGGGTGAAAGGACTGTATCACTGAAGCTATAAAGGAATGGCAAGCAGTATCATTTTTAGAAATGACCCAGGGACATTTTTAGACAAAGCATGGCTTACCCTAATAACTTTTTCTTCCTAAATTTCCTTGTGTTTATTTATTATCCCCTACAGAGATGCCCTAGCAAGTACATTCTATTATACAATTCAGTAGTGTGATAAAGGTCTGCCTATATCAGGTTTGTCTCTGATCACTGTCACTGATGATTTTTGATTCATTCATTCATTCAAGAAAATTATTTTTCTCTAATTGGACCTCGGATGCACAGTACTGGATTCATCATAATCCTTGATTGATGATCTTCTCTTCTTTGGTCCAAGCTTGAGGTATCTTTATTTGGTTAATTTTAATAATGCATTAAGCATTCACAAATGCACAAATAGCATTAGAACCTCGACTAGGACCTACATCTAACCATGCGATTTCCCCCTATTCCATCCTCCTCCTTCCTTTCCCCACCTGAAATAAGCATCCTTTCAAATACCAGGTTCATTCCCTTTGCTTTCTTTGTATATAGTTTTACTACCTTTATATGAGTATATTGAAAAGCAGAGACATTACTATGCCTACTAAGGTCCATCTAGTCAAGGTTATGGTTCCTGTGGTCATGTATGGATGTGAGAGTTGGACTGTGAAGAAAGCTGAGCACCGAAGAATTGATGCTTTTGAACTGTGGTGTTGGAGAAGACTCTTGAGAGTCCCTTGGACTGCAAGGAGATCTAACCAGTCCATTCTGAAGAAGATCAGCCCTGGGATTTCTTTGGAAGGAATGATGCTAAAGCTGAAACTCCAGTACTTTGGCCACCTCATGTGAAGAGTTGACTCATTAGAAAAGACTCTGATATTGGGAGGGATTGGGGGCAGGAGGAGAAGGAGACGACTGAGGATGAGATGGCTGGATGGCATCACGGACTCAATACAGCCTAGATAGCATATTCAAAAGCAGAGACATTACTTTGCCGACTAAGGTCCGTCTAGTCAAGGCTATGGTTTTTCCAGTGGTCTTGTATGGATGTGAGAATTGGACTGTGAAGAGGCTGAGCACCGAAGGATTGATTCCTTTGAACTGTGGTGTTGAAGAAGACTCTTGAGAGTCCCTTGGACTGCAAGGAGATCCAACCAGTCCATTCTGAAGAAGATCAGTCCTGGGATTTCTTTGGAAGGAATGATGCCAAAGCTGAAACTCCAGTACTTTGGCCACCTCATGTGAAGAATTGACTTATTAGAAAAGACTTTGATGCTGGGAGGGATTGGAGGCAAAAGGAGAAGGGGATGACAGAGGATGAGATGGCTGGATGGCATCACGGACTCGATGGACTGAGTCTGAGTGAACTCCGGGAGCTGGTGATAGACAGGGAGGCCTGGCGTGCTGCA
The DNA here is from genome assembly GCA_006408675.1 of Madoqua kirkii. NCBI lineage: Eukaryota > Metazoa > Chordata > Mammalia > Artiodactyla > Bovidae > Madoqua > Madoqua kirkii. The sequence goes on from SJYC01117462.1 coordinate 14,817, forward strand.
GTTCATGGGGCTGCAAAGAGTCGGACATGACTGAGTGACTGAACTGAACTGACTGATAAAGGATCTACTCTCATACATTCTTGTACGTTAGCCTCTCCATGCCTTTTTTCCCTCTACCCTTAATTTTCCCTTTGCTCCAATTTTCTAATTTATTAATTTTATCCTCTAAGCACAGGAAAAACTTTCCTCTATGATTTACAAGAAGAAATTCAACCTGACCATGTTAGATGAAGCAATTATACATAATCAACATGTGTTTTTGCAAAATAGGCTACAACCTCCCTTATACCTCTGATCTACTCACAAGAATGCTCCTTGCCCCTTGTTTTATATTACTGTGACCTAAATTTTTTTTTAAAGGAAGAACTGATAGCATTGTGCCCAAGAGGAGCTAAAGTATTTAATAAATACTGACAAATTTTTAGCAAATCTGAAAGAAAAGGATGTGAAACTGTACTGACAAGTAGGATTCCTAAATCACATAGCTTAACTGAGAAAAACCAATGAAAGTTTTGCAAAAGAATTTTGTTATAGACTTGGTTTTTCTATAACTAGTACTACTAAAATATTAATGATGACGAATGGTAAGTGGTTAGAAGAAAAATGGCAATGATTAACACAGGCCACAACTGCCCAAACTGTGTACATACTGAGTTCATTTGCAATATTGACCTAAATGTTCCATCATAAACACACTACACTACCTATTACTGCTCTGAAGTTGCCGATGTCTTGTATCCTGGCAAAGGCTCCCTTCTCAGTCCAACCTTCCTTGACCTTCCAACATTATTAAACATAGCTAATCACATTCTCCTCAAAACACAGTCTTTACTTGACTTCTTGGACACCACTGGTCTTCCTCTTACATATCCCTTTTGGCCTTTCCTCCTCGTCTCCTTGCTTGTTGCCTCTAGGAATTTGGTTCTCTTTTATCTATGTCAACTCCCTCAGTGACCCCACTGCTCCCACAACTTTGTCTACCATGAAAGACTCCCCAGATCTCTCTCTCTCTAAGAGCCTGGTCTTTCCTCACCCCCAGACTCATTTATACTACTTTCTTCACATCTCCACCTGGATGTCCAATAGAAATCTCAACCTCCCCACCACTTAATAGGATTTGCTATCTTCTTTGCATTGAATCTTAAACACTGACAGACAACTCCCTAACAAGATAAAGGTAAGGCCAAAGCATCTATCTCCTTAGAAACAAGAACCACCACTTGGAGTCTTCAAATCATTATTATACTTTCACTGTCTTAAATTTGGCAATGCATTTGAAAAACAGTCTGCAGATGTTTTAGCAGACAATTTATAGAACCCTCTAAACAGACATGATTTCCTGAATTGCTTTTTGGCACTGAATTCCACATGTTATTTATATGCACAGCAACCGCGGAGCGGGAGAGTATTACACCTTCTCTGAGAAGCACAGAGAACCATCAATAGTGTATAGAATCGACGATTCATTTAAGACCCTGGCTCTTGCAGCTGCCAGATGTCAGCCTACCTATCTCCCTGCGTTTGAGGGCCTACGTGGTGATACACAGGGTTTCAGGATTTCTTTCAATAATTTCATGAATTAAAATGGGTTCACTCAAAGAATGTGTGCATGGAAATACCACTTGCCCCCAAAATCTCAGGAACTTGCACCAGCACAAGATAAGAACCACAGCAAGAGGCTAAGTCCGTGACAGGTCAGCATGGACACAAGTTCTCAGCCTAGAGACACTTAAAGCCGCCACAGCACACACACATCCAGGCAGTGGCAGACTCGCCTTGAGTCTCAGGCTGTGCGCCGTATCAGGGCTCTGTGCAGGAGGCTGCTGGCTGTCCTCCCACCGTCCCCACTCGGTGAGCAGCACCTCAGCCTCCCAGTTCACTCTGGAGTCATCTTGGACTCCTCCAGTCCTCACACCCTGCTTCCAGGGTGAGCGATTCCTGTTGAGACCATGGCCAACGCACATCGCGGAGCAGCTGTTTCTCACCATGTCCGGCTCCACGAGCACCATCACCTCTAATCTGCTTACCTGAATACCTCCTGTCCTCTGGGTTTCCACCCCCAGCCCCCTACAGTCTGTTATTCATACAAACACCAGGGATCCTATTAAAAGTTACATTCTATCACCCTTCTACTCAAAATCCCCCAATGACTACCCAACTGACTTGCAAACTAAGAAGAATAAAAAAGGCTTACAAGGTGCCATGATGTGACCTCATCGTTCACCTTCAGACTGTGCCTCTGAGCTCACTTTCCACCACTCTCTCATCACTCATTCTGCTCCCAACACCCTGACCTTCTTCCCACTCCTTGAATTTCCCACCTATGTTTGACCTTGGGACCCTTGCACGTGCTGTTCCCTCCGTATGGATCATTCTTTTCCCCAGATATATACATAGCTGAACCCAGTTTACCCAAATTTTTACATAAGTCACCTTTTCAGTGAGGCCTTCCCTGACCACTGTGTCAAAAACTGCAACATACCTTGTCCCACACCCCAGTACTCCACATTCCCTTTCTATTTTCTCCTTAGGACATACTACCAGCTAACACAGGAGTCTGCAAACTACAGACTGCAGGACAAGTCTAGCCTAGCACCTGATTCTGTAAGTAACATTTTGTTGGCACAGAGTCATACCCACTCACGTACATAAGGTCTATAGCTGCTTTCTCACTCCAAAGACAGAAGCCCCCTGGCCCACAAAACCTAGACTGTTTACTATCTGGCACCTTATGGAAAAAGGTTGCTGACACCCCACTCTAACATGCGGCTTAACGTCTTGTCTGTCCCTCTCTAAAATAATGAGATCAGGGACTTTTACTTGCTTTTATTCATTACTGTATTCCCAGAGCCAGGACAGGCCCCGGTGCATAGCAGGTACTCAATAAATGTATGTTGAGGACATGGAAGAATGAATAATGAATTTCATATGGCTAACACACTGATGACTTTTCCATAAGCCCTTTTTATTTTTAAATGAACAGAAAAATACCTAAAAGTATAGTATAATAAATTATTAACACTCACATAACCACCACCCAAGGAGGGAAATATGGCTAATGCATTTTCAGTCAAAACACTGTGTTTCCCTAAAAATCCACAGCTAAGAAAAATGCAAAGTGGAATTACACCTGACATGAAAACTCTGTTCACAGCACAGCAGAGCCCTGGTTCACTCTGTGTGCCCTGGTTCTTAGATACTACTCTAGTATTTTCTGGCTCCTTCTCAGACAATAGCACACTTCAAAACAAAGGAAGGACAGGAAAAATTCTGGACCCTCACTATAAAGCCACTCTGTTAAGGCTCATGTTAAGTTGCCTCCCAGTAGGGCTTATGGCATTTTAATACATCCATCCCCTCTTATCTGGGGTCCCCAAATTCAATTCTGCTCTCATATGAGCACGTATCACTGAGGCTCCCAAGTATTTATGTGAGCCTCCAACTTCATTTTCCTTAAGCATTTGTGATCCCTCAGAACAAAGAATTAAGACAGTCACCCTCAACTTCTCTGCCTCTATATTTCTCTTCCATTTATTAACAAGACACTGCTGCTGGTACCCAGAGAATTCAGGGGAAAAAAAACAATCTATTTAGCAACAAGTCTGGCTTAACCACGTGTCAATTCCTATCCACATCTCCCTTCCCCGGAATTAGGGGGGACATTTGCATTAAAACAGTATCTCTCTTACTTAGAATGCACCTGCTCAGGCTGATGAAGCCCCAACTGGAGTCATAATCCTCCACTTTTGAGATCACTACCATTCTAGCAAAGTGAATTAACACTTCTGGTGAGACATAAGGAAAAAAAAAATAGAGATCTGTAAAACCAGAATCGTCCTCAAGTGAGGTAGGAGAAAAGGATGGACAGAGAAGCAGAAGGAAAAAAAGCATTAGCAGTGGGGTGGGGGGGGGCATTTTTATGTTCTCTTAAAAAACTCATAAGAATGTGCAGTCACAATTTATACATAATTAATATTCCATAAATGAGACTACTGCCCACAGAGCTCAATTCTTCTCTACAACCAGGAATGCTACATATTGCTTTGTTTTTACAAAATAAAACATGTTTTAATTTTTCTAAAGTCCATGAAGGTTGACTGCTGTAATAATATCACAGATGATCTGCCCATTCTAATTTCACATCATAACTTCATTTATAATAAGAAATTTTTTAAATAAAAAACACCACACCCACATGTGGTGTGCTCAGTCATTCAGTCATGTCTGACTCTTTGTGACTCCATAAATTGTAGCCCACCATGAGATTTTTCAGTCAAGAATACTGGCGTGGGTAGCATTTGCTCCTCCAGAGGATCTTTCCGATGCAGGGATCAAACCCCCGTCTCCTGCATTGGCAGAAAGATTCCTAACCACTGTGCCACGTGGGAAGCCCATGTCCCATATAACATGCAAAATTCAAAATTGTCCTGAGCCTTTGAAACAGTTACAGGTGTAAGACTGTATCATTTTGAGGTGGAAAAAAGATGGTCCTGTAGTTCCGGGTATCCTCCCACTCAGAGATGCACACACACAGCATCCAGTGTCATCACCTTCTAACAGAGGTGCCGGTGGAAAACGACAAGCTATATGCCTCTTGCTCCGCATCAAGGTTTCATCTTACAGAGTTAAGCATGATGAAGTATGACTTTGCCTGGAGAATATTTTGGCAATGATACACTATCATTCCTGGGTAACTGTTATTTTTAAATACTTTTTAACACAAAAAGTGACCTCACGAAAAACGTTCATCATAAAAAAAATTAAATCCACTAATTTTATTTCTTTCTAGATACACAAGAAAGCAAAGCATCATTGTGATAATAAAATAAATAGAGATACTGAAAAGGTATCTGGCAAAACATAGGCAAGGTTAATGAAATTGAAAATAGTCACTGGAGTCTTTTGAGAATACGCAAAAGCTATCTTAGTCACGTTGAACCAGTGGAGGGAAATTAGTTGATTTCCTTCAGCAAAGCCACTGTGGCATATAGAGGAGCTCCTATATAGACTCACAAGCCATACCTGCACCTGTGTGCATAAGGAGAGAGATGTATCTATTAGGAGAAAAGAGGATAAGCTGCTCAACAAAATTCTACAGGATCCTGTGGGCACTGAAATCATAAGATGAATTTTTATGAGTTTTCAAGGAGAAAAAAAAATATTTCTTACAAAAGGTTGGTAAGACCTGACAGCTTTGAGTAAGTGAAGTACATACACCCATGTTTTCCCACTTGCCAAGTCACAGCAGTTAACTCAGCACCCAGAGAGCCCCCGCTGTGTTCAGGGATCCAAGGGTCAGGACAGGAACCACATCAAGACCCAAGGGTAAAATCCTCTACTCTAGAGACTCCAGGAGAAGTAACCAAATGATGGCCAAAATCTATTAGACGAGCGAGTCGGGACTTACCTGGTGACTCAGCAGTAAAGAATCCTCCTGTAATGCAGGAGACGTGAGTTCGATCCCTGTGTTGGGAAGATCCTCTGGAGAAGGAAGCGGCAACCCACCCCAGTATTCTTGCCTGGGAAATCCCATGGTCAGAGGAGCCTGCAGGCCACAGTCCATGGGGTTGCAAGAGTCAGACACGACTTTAGTGACTAAACCACCACCAGTATCCTCTCTGCCACTGTTTTCACCATCCACATCGCCCTCCACGTGAGTTATGGGCCTGCCCTGGAGCGACAGGTTGGCACACAGAATGCTGCATGAAGACAATACTATATTTATAAATGGTGTTTCTGTTGGAACCCCTTTTGCTGGCTTAACAACCAAATATAGACACTGGCACCCCAGAAAGGGAGAGAGGTAGGCATGTTTTTCCGTTTCCTCTCTCTCACATTCCAAAATATCCAACAGTTCAGCAAAATGAAGTCAGAAAAAAAAAAAAAAACCTTTCTCTTTTTGTAGAAATGTGTACTAGCAATCCTCAGACTACTAAAGGAAACGAAAAGCACAACACCCCTAATAGGGATGACACTTTCTAACTTCCTTGCTATCTGAGGGTCCACCCAAGATAATCAGGAAAAACATCCGAAGTTGCATCCAATTAATCTGAGGCCTCTTAAGCTACCATGTTTGTTGTTCCTCAATGAAGAGAAAAATGTTTAGCTCTGTAATGAGACAGTAACATTTGTCCAAAAGTTAGGCTGTGGTGGGGATATAAATTTACAAGGAGCTATGCTTTCAAACACACACACACACACACACACACACACACACACACACACACACACACACACAGACACCCTCTTCAAGTCTTCTAAAAGTTACAAAATATTCATCAACAATGCAGAAAGTAGTGCCAAGTATGCAAAATCCTTTGCTAATCTGAGGACACAGGTCAATGTCCTTCATATAAATCCCTCAAGTCAAAATTGGAAGCCAGGAAGGACCTCCCCGGTCCAATGGCTAGAATGCCACGTTTCCACTGCAGGGGGCACAGGTTCAACTTCTGGTCTAGGAACTAAGATCCTGCATGCTGCATAGTGCAGCCAAAAGAAAGAAAGGAAAATGAAGATCAGGAGAAAATCAAGTGTAAAAATGTAGATAGCTGAAAGACAAGCAGATGAGTTCCAATCATATCCCTATTACCAACTAGAAGACTGGGCACCAATGACAGTTCTCAGACACACCTGTCCCCTCACCTATAACATGAGGGTTCTCCCCTCCACCTAGCGGGCCTGCAGTGAGGATACAAAGGATGTATGGAGAGTAACCAGCACGGCTCCTATTCATGAAGGCCCTAGGTAAATACACCTGAAATAAACGTGCCCTTTCTCCGTATGCCACTGGGAGCCAGGCCAACATTTCTACCATCCCTGGCTGCTGACAGAACCACCTGGCAGCCTTTCCAGACATGCAGGCAGAGTTACAATCTCCCCCTTGGAGCCTGGCATGTCAAAGCCCTGAAGGGAATTTGAATATAGTCAAAGCTAAAACCAAAACCACTGTCATACCACCTATTTCTCTATTCCACCCTGGCTGCCGGAAGCACAGGCTAAAATGGTTATTATGCTTCTAGTTTTCCCAGGCATTATCTTTCCCCCTCTAGTAGTCCGCTTTGGTGAATTCTTGATGGGGGGCGGGGTGTGCATACCATGAAGCATTGTGGGATCTTAGTTCCCTGACCAGGGATCAAACCTATTTCCCCTGCAATGGAAGCACAGGGTCTTAACCACTGGACCACCAGGGAAGTCCCTGGTGATTTATTTCCTTAACTGTCATTGGCCTTTCCACATTTGTGCTCCTACAATAAGCTATGTCAAGGTGCTACTGTAGGAGAGACGGCTTATGACAGAACAGTAAGCCTCTTCAGCCAGAGAAACATAGAACCAGGACCTGGAAGATGCTTATCTGGCATGTGGTACATTCTATCCCAAAACTTAGAGGCTTAAAACAACTGTTTCATCTTACTTCACAATTTTATGAGCCAAGAATTCAGACAGGGTTCAGCAATTCTGCTCCAAATTTTTATATATATATTTTAAAAGCAACTGTTACAAAAGGTTGGTCAATCTGTTCATGAACAACTTTTTAAAAAAATCAGCTCCTCTCTGCTTCTGCTGACCAACTGTGAGAGAAGCACTGGTTTTTACACCAGATTCATGAGCTTCATTTTTCTTAACTGAGAGACGGAGATTTTCCTGTCTTCCCTGCAAGATCACAAGCACGATTAAAAAATATATAATGTAATTCCCTGGAGGTCCAGTGGTTTAGAACTTCACCTTCCAAAGCAGCAGGGTTGGGTTCAATCCCTGGTCTGAGAGCTATGATCTCATATACCTCTCAACCAAAAAACCACAACATAAAACAGAAGCAACATTGTAATGAATTCAATAAAGATTTTTTAAAAGGTCCACATCAAAATTCTTTTTAAAAAGAATTTATGAATGTAAGCACAAGTGCTTAGTACATAGCAGGCTACTAAAAAGGCCTGTGCAGAAATGCTTTAACATTTTCAAAAGCTAGGGAGCCAATTCTAATATACTGCATCACAAAACTCAAATATATTAATGAGATATTGCTTCTGCTTGTATTTGAAAGTAACTTAAGTGCCTCATCCTCAAATTAAGTGTTTTCTTTTACGTCTTAGAAAGAAATTCAGTCTATCAAATCATTACTGAAAGAGTCTGTGGTTTCCTTTCAGCCCAGATGTGAATATACAAGGTGTCTATTCCCAAGGCTCAGCCTCTTTGGTTGCAATCATTTTTTTTCTGGCCTTATGTATTTTTATAGCATGTTATTACACAGATAATTGAGCTTTGCAATTCAGCAACTGATTGTGTCGAAGAGCTACCAGCAAGGCTGTCAGGGAAATTAATTAGCAAAAGGAAAAAAAAAAGGAGCAGGACTTACCAAGTATCTGCATGAGGAAGTCCTGGACTTCTCTCTAGAATTTGCTTTTTCAACATTTTTAAATGTTTGCCTGTTCAGAGGATGGAGCACCCACACCCACTCACACAAGTGCCCCTGCCAGCTGCTTACACAGGGGATTGAGAAAGCAAAACCCTGGTTTCCCCAGGGCCACACTGAACTTGTCAATACAGAACAGAAGCCCTTCACCTACAAGGGGCTGGCCTTGGGCTTCGTCCTCTCCTTGACCAGCTCTCAGCAGTCATGGGAAGAGGACCAGGAGCCCTGAGCTGTCCACTCGGAGGTCCAGCCAGCCTGCACTGGCCTTACGCCAGGCAGATCTGCCTAACTGCTGCCAGCTGGCCAGCCAGCACTGCCAGCCTTCCAGAAACTGATTCTTACATAGAACTTCAACATGTACTCCTAAAAAATGGTTTAAGACCTTAAGATCTTCACAGATACAGAGAACAGACTTGTGGGCACTGTGGGGGTAACAGTGGGACGGACGAAGAAAGCAGCAGCGACATATACACACGATCGTGTGTAAAACAGACAGTGGGTGGGCATTTGCTGCATGACACAGGGAGCCCAGCCTGGCACTCTGGGACGACCTAGCGGGGAGGGATGCGGCGAAGGGAGGGAGGCCCGAGAGGGAGAGGATGCACATACAGCTATGGCCGATTCTCACTGTTGTATAGCAGAAACAGCACAATGTGGTCATGAAAAAAATCTTTTAATTAAAAAAAAATCTGCTTTGAGCCCCATTCTGAATCGCTGTGACAAGCGGACATGGAACGAATGGGAAAACCTTACGCTCTGTACCCACCTACAGTCATCAAGCTAGAGAGAGGGGTTCTATCCTGGAGTTCTTTTTGAATTAGTCTTTCAGGGCCAGTACCCATTTCAGAGCTTCCCTTAAGTTGCAAAGTTTTCTCCATGTGTTTATTTATTCAAAGACTTATTGCACATGGGAGGCAGCTGCTGAGGCTGTGAAAATGAATAAGGCAGGACCTCTGCTCTCGTGGAGCTCAAAGTGTGTTGAGGACAGTGCAGGCCAGTGAGTGACACCCAGTGCCAGAGCCACGCGCGGGCCGGGAGGGCAAAGGGGACGCACGAAGGGAGCTCTCAGTGCCTTATCTGGTCTGTCTGCACAAATCTCACACTTTTTTAGTAAAATCACACGGAAGGGCAGGACCAGGAAGTATATGGGGTGGTAGCTTCCCTGATGACTCTTCAGGCTACCCCAGTGGTTCAGTGGTAAAGAATTTTCCTGCACTGCAGGAGTCACAGGAGAAGGGGGTTCATTCACAGGGTTGGGAAGATCTCCTGGAGGAGGGCATGGCAACCCACTTCAGTATTCGTGCCTCGAGAATCCCACGGACAGAGAAGCCTGGTGGGCTACAGTCCATAGGGTCTCAAAGGGTCAGCTTAGCACACATGCAACATTTCAATCCAGGAACCTACGTTTGTATCATGGGTACAGTGGGTCTGAGACCTCAATTTACAAAGTTAAACATACCAAAACAAACAAACAAAACAACCACTCTTTTCTTGAAGTCAAATTAATTCCTATTCCAAAGCCCATGGTCAAGAAACTGATCCCTCAGAGTGGTCCCTGCAACGTGGCACCGAGGGGGGCCTGCCACGCTTGGTGCTCATGCTCGGCCAGCACCAAGGGCCCTGGAAACCCAGCCTGCCCATACTGTCATGCCCACAGGTGCCCCAGGATCTTTGCCAAAGCAGGAAGCTCAGGTGTCTGAGTTGTAGAGCTCCCAGGCCCCACCCAGGGGCCAGTGGGTCAGGCTGCCATCAAAGATCATGAACCCCAATCCCAATACCCCACCCACCCTGACCCCTTTTCCCAGTTCAGGCAATCTGCTTCCTGTCTCCCTGTCCTCACTAGAAAACCATCCCCCAGGCCAGAATACACAGTGTTCTCTGTTTCTTAGGCACAGACTGAGAAAAACCTGTTCTTTCAACTGCTTCAGTTTTCTATCCCCAAGGCAATGAGTTACCACCATCCCAGTTTCCACTTAAAACATCAGAGAAAAAGAAAAGCAAAAAGCAAAACACAGGTTTAAAAGCTTAAAAAAAAAAAAAGATTTCCCTGTCATAGGTGACCCCCTCTAACAGAGCATCACAAAGGATGACTTTTCTTCAGCTGTATAGATGCACCTCCCACAAGACAGGTTCCCACATCTCTTCCTACCTGTGGACCATGAGAGGTTCTTCTCTCCCCAGATCACCATCCCAGCAGCACCTTCCTGCTTGGAGGTGTGCAAAGTACCATGTCTTTTTGGCACAAAAGAAGTCTTCCAGCTCAAAGAACAGGAGGAACTGCTTCAAAGAATAAGAAAGTTGGGGTGCCTTGCATGGTCTTCCTTCTGCAGCACAGAAAACCTCCAATAATATTTGCTTCATAGCTTAATCTAAGATTGGGATCTCACTGCCCTCCCCAAGAGTCAAAGAAATCTAGACACCTTTCCATGAGGGCAAGCCAACTCTTTGATTTCATCGGCCAGACAATGCAAGGTTTACAGGACTAGCTGCTACCCTCTCAGTCATGTCATGCATCACCCAGGCTGTCTGCAAGCTCTGGGTGAAGAGTGAATATTTAGTTTTCAGAGTTGAGATTAATAGCATAGTTGTAACTGTAAGTTTCAAAAGTCCAGAGCACACACACTGTGGTTAGAATAAAAATAACTGGGACAGAGAATCTTTGAAGAAACCACGGAACTGGCCAGACAGGCGCCCGGGGCTCACAGGCTGCTTTCTTGGTTATTTTTCCTGAGGGAAAAGTGAAGGGGAAGATGTGCTGGGCCAGCAAAGAGGGGGTGGGGCTAAAAGCTGCTTCATCTGGGAGCTTCAAGTTAATTATAAAAGCAGAACTAACCTCATTCTCCCACCTTTGCTTGGCCATACGTAAGTAACACCATCTCTAAGTTCTCCCCACTAATGCCATAAACTCATTTTTCCAGCTCCCCAGCTGTGCAATTTTGCAGCTTTTGCCAGCAGCCCCCATGTCACACACGGCCTCCACACTGGTAGACCATGACTAGCTAGCACCCATTAACTTGCAGGTGAAAGAATTTTCCCCTATGCCTGCAGATCCTGAAGGAGACAGATGAAGTCCCAAGGGACTTTGCAACAGTCTCTTTTAACCTCGGTAGGTTCACTTCCCTGCTGCCACTGCTGCTAAGTCGCTTCAGTTGTGTCCTAACTCTGTGCAACCCCATAGACGGCAGCCTACCAGGCTCCTCCATCCCTGGGATTCTCCAGGCAAGAACACTGGAATGGGTTGCCATTTCCTTCTCCAATGCATATATGCATGCAAAGTCGCTTCAGTCGTGTCTGACTCTGTGCGACCCCATGGACAGCAGCCCACCAGGATCCTCTATCCACGGGATTCTCCAGGCAAGAGTACTGGAGTAGGGTGCCATTGCCTTCTCCATTCACTTCCCTCCGCACCTGCAAACACAGGGAACTAGTTACCCTGGCAGCACCCAAGGGCCCTGGAAACCCAGCATGTCTGTGTCATCATGCCCACAGGTGTGTGAGGCTTGAAGATACCACCTTTTATAAAAATCACAGGCTCCGCCTCATAAGACCAGTTGGTCTATGGATGCCTGAGGATCTCAAGCAAGTCCACACGGCTCCAAGGACTCCAGAGGCTGCGGGGCACAGGCTGCCATGGCCATCGGGCAAGTCCTCCACTGTGCAGGGTGCTCTGGTCCAACTGAGGCCATGATTCCTGCCGAAGACCCAGAGGGTGAGAGCTTATCCTTCAAGACTTTCAAGTGTACTTTGAGGAAAAGGAGAAGATCGAAGGAGGGTTTGAAATTCCATCTGGGCTCAAAACACCATTGCTCTCAAACTTGGTAAATTTCAACTACTGAGTAACCAAAGGATACTCAAGCAAAGAAAGTGCTATTTTCAAGAGACAGCACCAAAAATGGCTTACCTGGTAAATTCGCACCCAACATACCTTCTCCCTAAACTGCCTTCATAACAAACAAGCTTGCTAAAACAGTTATTAAAGAAAGTATTAGTTGGAAATATTGCTTAGTTACCTAGGGAAATATTAAGCTTAAAGAAGTACTCTTTTTTTTTTTTTAGGACTCTTGATTAGAAAGTTATGAAGCCATAAATAAGCTGATGTTAGAGAAAAATACTACAATTCTGGTAGTATACATTTAATTTTAAATTACAGCAAGAGTAAACCATAAACAAACGTGGGGAGGGGGTGCGGGGAATCAATGCCAATTACCACTCCTAAATATTACCACTTTTAAAGAGACAAGACTTTCCTAAGACTACAACTGTATCTACTGGACATACTGGACAGGGAAATCATTTAATCTGAAACAAGCACTTTTTCTTTCCGACGTTTACATCTTCAAGGGCACCAGGAAAACCCGCCCCCAGATACATCCCATCGTGTTGCTGATTCTGCGCTCGGCGCCCTTCCCATTCCCACCATCAGCCCGCTCACGCTTTCACTTGCTAAAACGTGCACGGTGCACATGCAGGGCAACTCACTCTGCCTGCGCTTGGCCTCCTGACCCGACTGTCTGTGGCATAGGCACTGACCAGGTTTCTTAGCGCTCTTCCATCTCCTGTCCCTCCCACTGCTAACTCCTACAGAGCTTCAAGAACAGCAGGGCTCACTAAAACGGCTGGATTTGGCCAAGGAAAACTGCATTTTCACACCAGCTCTACCCCATTGCAGGGAGGGTTAGCTGCAGCCTGAATACCAGGGAGGAGTCTCACCTTCAACAAGAGCGTCTTCACCGGCACCTACTCTTGCCACATCATGCTAACAGTAACACCCTCACTTCTAGGATTTGCATCCACCCATCCAATACTTTAACAAGTCCTCTTTCTCTGCTTCTCACACGTGCAGGCCAACAGGCAAAGGAAAGAAAGAAATGCGGCCAAAAAAAAAAAAAAAAGAGCATGAGAGAGACCCAAGAAGAAGTGGACCTGGCTCAGCTTCCTTGCCACTCTGGACTTTAATAATACCAGATCTATAGCTGCATTGCCAGTTTGGATTAAAAGGAGACCCACACAGAAAACACACCATATTCAAGCTCTACTCTTCTAGAATATCCTAAGTGAGCAGCTGTTTGAATCACATCAAACTGAAAGCTGGCCCCCTCCAAGTCAAATGAGTGTGGTTGCCCAAGAAGACTCCGTTAATGCTTTAAAAGTCATCCATCCATATTGCAAGTTTAGAAAATTTTAAGCCCTCATGAAACTTAAAAAAACTACATCTTAATGGCAATTTCAGTATATAATCTGCCACTTTTCATCCAAGCCCACAGAGAAAGCAGCAGCAGCAGTAATTAAATTTACATCCTTAGATGTCCTTAAGTGTCAAAATAAATTTCTATAAACCGCAGGTAATGGTATCTGAACAATTTCACAACAGTACCCACCTGATTATAGGTTTCTCAGGAGTATAAATTGAGTACCCATGATGTTTCTCAGCAGGGCTTCCATCTAGCATCATGAAACCACCTGGTAAACCTGTATTTATCACTTTTCAAAAATCTGTGTTTCATTTCCCTTTTAATTACTACAAACGATCTCTAAAGGGACATTTAGAGAGGCTCTGATGACATTATCCTCATTGCTGGAACCTGGCTATAAATTATTTGAAGGAGGGCCTTCACCCCCACTTTTTAAAACATTGCACTAAATTCTATAACTCAGTCTTTAACCTTCACGTGAAGGGAGGGGAGAGAAACAGGGGAGAGAAAACAAAGAAAAACGGCAGCTTGTGGCACCATGAAGAAAACCATCGTACTGGTGCCGTGCAACAGCCACCACTCCTCAACTCTGGATTCAGGTTCTGGGCAAAACGGCCTTAAAATACACAGTCAAGTGTAAAACCCCAGTCAACAAGGATATGTGGCAATTATTTATATAGTCTCATCTACAAGATGTATCAGTCCTATTACCTGAGTTAAACTAAAAGAACAAGCATGCGAGAATGCCCACACTTGTCTTTTTGATAACAGCCATCCTAACGGGCATGAGATGATATCTACCACCTTCTGCCTTAAATTCTAAGCCTTCACAGGCTTTCCCCATTAGAACTGAGCTGAAAAGTGGCAGGAGATAATGCTTCGGGTTAAAATAATCTTCCCCAATATGGGCAGGAGTCTTGGGCATCCATATGGGTGTCCTAAAGACAAAGAGAAACCATTACCACACCTTCCAGAAGATACCCAGAGCCACCAAGTGGCTACAGCAGAGGCTGAGCGTATGGACTCTCCCTCCCCAGCTCAACTTCCACTAACACAGGAGGGAGTCAGTGAAGGGAGGGCAGGGCCCTCATCCAGGCAATCAGATGTTGAGAACTAATGTTCAGTCACTAAGTCGTGTCTGACTCTGAGACCCCTTGTACTGTAGCCCGCCAGGCTCCTCTGTCCATGGAACTCTCCAGGCTGGAATACTGGAGTGGGTTCCTACTCCAGGGGATCTTCCCAACCCAGGGGTTGAACCTGTGTCTCCTGCATTGCAGGCAAATTCTTTACCGCCTAAGTCAATAGGGAAGCCCTGGAAACCAAATCACCACTGTCAGTCATGCCTAACACCATTTAAACCATCTCTATGGAACTTCACACTCCAAGCTCCAACTAATCCCAAAAGCTCAGGCTAACAGCTTCTGGTTTGAAGGAAAAAAAAAAAACAAAACAAAAAAACACTGGTAAATGTAGTTTCCCCTGATAGAAGGTCCAGAACAGGACAGGAGGGCCCTGGCTGGCCTGGAGAAGCTGTGCTTAGCTGCTCAGTTGAGTCTGACTCCTTGTGACTCCATGGTCTCCTCTGTCCATGGGAGTTCTCCAGCAAGAATACTGGAGTGGATGGCCATGCCCTCCTCCAGGGGATCTTCCCAACCCAGGGACTGGACACAAGTCTACTGCAATGCAGGCAGGTTCTTCACCATCTGAGCCACAAGGGAAACCCAATAATCCTGGAGTGGGTAGCCTATCCGTTCTCCAGGGGATTTTCCTGACCCAGGAACTGAACCAGGGTCTCCTGCATTGCAGGTAAATTCTTCACCTGGTAAGCTACCAGGGAAGCCTGCTGGGGAAGCTAGACCATATAAATCTTTTAAATTTAAGAATGATTGTTTTAAAAACCAAGGATTTCTGGTCTAGATAGGCTTGTGACAGTATGTATGGCCCAGAGTAATTCCAGACAGGAAACCCATGGCTTTTCTGTTTGGAGCCTATAGTAATAAGCAGATTCTGCTTATAAGCAGATGCTCTTCTGCAATCAGCCTTTGAAAGTCAGCACTGAAAACCATTATTTCACCTGCAACAGTAATTCCTGGTGTATACAACAGTGTGCTACTTAGTGCATCAAGAAAAATACAAGACTGGCCCTGTTATCCAGAGTCCAGTCCCTCTGCAGGGCTTGGGAGGTAAGAGCACCCTCAGCATGTATTCATGATAACTAACAGAAACAAACCAAATAATTTAAAAAGATGGGCAAGAGCAGATTTGTCAAAAGACAAATGTGAATGAACAGTTCTGTAACCAATTATATACTGATGACAACTTTAAAATGTTAAATCAAAGTTTCTGTAGTAAGAGGAAACAACAACAACAAAAATGGGAGCTGGAAAGGACCACCTTTCATCCCACGTGAACTCCATGGGGTTAAGATTTCACCCAGCCAGGAGCAGAGGCAGAGTTCAGAACTCCTAACTTCTCCACCAACACTCCTCCAGTCCTGACAAAGCTGCCAGAATTTCTGACACTTCTACTGACAGCTGTTTATCCTGAGCACCAATGAGTACAGCCCAGTACCACTTTTAAAAATTTAAGGCAAGTTGTAAAAATGTCAACAGCAATTAAAATAATTCCTTGAAACATCTGGCCAACAATGGCTCAGAGTTACAAGTACGGTTGTAATGAACAACTTGGCAGAATGCAGTTTCCCAGTGCTAACAGTAAAATGAGAATCAGTTTAATGTAAAAACTTTTCATTTGTTGAAACCCACTCAGCAAATTAAACCTATGATCTTGGGTTTTAGGCCACCAGTTAAATCTTCATACAGCATGGCTCATAGTTTCATTGAGTTAGACAAGGCTGTGGTCTATGTGATCAGATTGGTTAGATTTTTGTGATTGTGGTTTTCATTTTGTCTGCCCTCTGATGGGGAAGGATAAGAGGCTTATGGAAGCTTTCTGATGGGAGAGACTGACTGAGGGGGAAACTGGGTCTTGTTCTGATGGGTGGGGCCAGGCTCAGTAAATCTTTAATCCAGTTTTCTGTTGAAGAGCAGGGCTGTGCTCCCTCTCTGCTGTTTGACCTAAAGCCAAACTATGGTGGAGGTAATGAAGATAATGGTGACCTTCAAAAGGTCCCCATGAACACACTGCTGCACTCAGTGACTCCAACCCTGCAGCAAGCCACTGCCAACCCACACCTCTGCCAGAGACTCCTGGACACTCACGGCCAAGTCTGGGTCAGTCTCTTATGGGATCACTGCTCCTTTCTCCTGGGTCCTTGTGCATACAAACTTTTGTTTGTGCCCACCAAGAGTCTGTTTCCCCAGTCCTGTGTAGGTTCTGGTGGCTCTATGGTGAGGTTAATGGCAACCCCCTCTAAGAGGGCTTATGCCATATCCAGGTCCACTGCATCCAGAGCTGCAGCAGTCCACTGCTGACCTATACCTCTGCAAGAGACACTCAAACACAGTTCTGGCTCAGTCTCTGGGTCCTGGTGTGCACACGGTTTGTTTGAGCCCTCCGAGCGTCTCTGGCAGGTATGGGGTTTGATTCTAAACACAATTTCACCCTTCATACCATCTTGCTGGGGCTTCTCCTTAGCCCTTGGATGTGATGTATCTCTCCTTGGTGGGCTCCAACATCTCCTGTTGATGATTGTTCATCAGTAAGTTGTAATTTTGGAGTTCTTGCAGGAGAGGATGACTGCACGTCCTTCTACTCTGCCATCTTTATCCTTTGCTTAACTCAGTGAACCTGTAGGCCATGCTGTGTATGACCACCCAAGACAGACAGGTCATAGAGGAGAGTTCTGACAAAATGTGGCCAACTGGAGAAGGGAATGGAAAACAACTTCAGTATTCTTGCCTTGAGAACCTCATGAACAGTATGAAAAGGCAAAAAGATAGGACACTGAAAGAAGAACTCTCCAGGACAATAGGTGCCCATTATGTTACTGGAGATCAGTGGAGAAATAACTCCAGAAAGAATGAAGAGATGGACCAAGAGCAAAAACAATACCCAGTTGTGGATGTGACTGGTAATGGAAGTAAAGTCTGCTGCTGTAAAGAACAATATTGCATAGGAACCTGGAATGTTAGGCCCATGAATCAAGGCAAATTGGAAGTGGTCAAACAGGAGATGGCAAGAATGAACATCAACAGCTTAGGAATCAGCAAACTAAAATGGACTGGAATGGGTGAATTTAACTCAGTTCAGTTCAGTAATTCAATCGTGCCTGACTCTTTGTGACCCCATGAATTGCAGCACACCAGGCTTCCCTGTCTATCACCATCTCCCGGAGTTCACTCAGACTCACGTCCATCGAGTCCGTGATGCCATCCAGCCATCTCATCCTCAGTCTTCCCCTTCTCCTCCTGGCCCCAATCCCTCCCAGCATCAAAGTCCTTTCCAATGAGTCAACTCTTCGCATGAGGTGGCCAAAGTACTGGAGTTTCAGCTTTAGCATCATTCCTTCCAAAGAAATCCCAGGGTTGAGCTCATTTAGAATGGACTGGTTGGATCTCCTTGCAGTCCAAGGGACTCTCAAGAGTCTTCTCCAACACCACAGTTCAAAAGCATCAATTCTTTGGCGCTCACCCTTCTTCACAGTCCAACTCTCACATCCATACAAGACCACTGGAAAAACCATAGCCTTGACTAGATGGATCTTAGTCGGCAAAGTAATGTCTCTGCTTTTGAATATGTTTTCTAGGATGGTCATAACTTTCCTTCCAAGGAGTAAGCGTCTTTTAATTTCATGGCTGCAGTCACCATCTGCAGTGATTTTGGAGCCCCCCAAAATAAAGTCTGACACTGTTTCCACTGTTTCCCCATCTATTTCCCATGAAGTGATGGGACCAGATGCCACGATCTTCATTTTCTGAATGTTGGGCTTTAAGCCAACTTTTTCACTCTCCTCTTTTACTTTCATCAAGAGGTTTTTAGTTCCTCTTCACTTTCTGCCTTAAGGGTAGTGTCACCTGCATATCTGAGGTTATTAATATTTCTCCCAGCAATCTTGATTCCAGCCTGTGTTTCTTCAAGTCCAGCATTTCTCATGATGTAGTCTGCACAGAAGTTAAATAAGCAGGGTGACAATATACAGCCTTGACGTACTCCTTTTCCTATTTGGAACCAGTCTGTTGTTCCATGTCCAGTTCTAACTGTTGCTTCCTGACCTGCATACAGATTTCTCAAGAGGCAGGTCAGGTTGTCTGGTATTCCCATTTTGTCTGGTATTCCCATCTCTCTCAGAATTTTCCTCAGAATTTAACTCAGATGACCATTATATCTACTACTGTGGGCAAGAATCCCTTAGAAGAAATGGAATAGCTATCATAGTCAACAAAAGAGTCCAAAACAGTACTTTGATGCAATCTCAAAACGGACAGAATGATCTCTGTTTATTTACAAGGCAAACCATTCACTATCATTGTAATCCAAGTCTATGCCCCAACCAGTAACGCTGAAGAAGCTGAAGTTGAACGGTTCTGTGAAGACCTACGAGACCTTCTGGAACTAACACCAAAAAAGGATGTCCTTTGCATTACAAGGGACTGGAATACAAAATTAGGAAGTAAAGAGATACCTGGAGTAACAGGCAAATTTGGCAATGGAGTACAAAAATGAAGTAGGGCAAAGGCTAACAGAATTTTGCCAAGAGAATGCACTGGTCATAGCAAACACCCTTTTCCAACAACACAAAAGAAGACTCTACACATGGACATCACCAGATGGTCAACACCGAAATCAGATTAATTATATTCTTTGCAGCCAAAGTTGGTAGAAGCTCTATACAGTCAACAAAAATAAGACTGGGAGCTGACTATGGCTCAGGTTGTGAATGCCTTATTGCCAAATCCAGACTCAAATTGAAAAGTAGGGAAAACCACTAGATCATTCAGATACGACTTAAGTCAAATCCCTTATGATTATACAGTGTAAGTGACAAACAGATTCAAGGGATTAGATCTGATAAACAGAGTGCCTGAAGAACTATAGATGGAGGTTCGTGACAGTGTACAGGAGGCAGTGATCAAAACCATCCCCAAGGGGGGAAAAAAATGCAAAAAACTGGGCTGTAGGAAGCATGAGCTGGAATCAAGATTGCTGGGAGAAATATCAGCAACCTCAGATATGCAATTGATACCATCATTATGGCAGAAAGTGAAGAACTAAAGAGCCTCTTAATGAAAGTCAAAGAGGAGAGTGAAAAAGTTGGCTTCAAACTCAACATTCAGAAAACTAAGACCATGGCATCTAGTCCCATTATTTCATGGCAAATCGATGAGGAAGCAATGCAAACAGTGAGAGACTTTATTTTGGCGGTGGGGGCAGAGGGATTCCAAAATCACTGCAAATGGTGACTGCAGCCATGAAATTAAAAGACGCTTGCTCCTTAGAAGAAAAGCTCTGACCAACCTAGACAGCATATTAAAAAGCAGAGACATCACTTTGCCAAAAAAGGTCTATCTATTCAAAGATATGATTTTTCCAGTAGTCATGTATGGATGTGAGAGTTGGACTATAAAGAAAGCTGAGCACCGAAGAGCTGATGCTTTTGAACTGTGGTGCTGGAGAAGCCTCTTCTGAGTCCCTTGGACTGCAAGGAGATCCAACCAGTCCATCCTAAAGGAAATCAGTCCTGAATATTCATTGGAAGGACTGATGCTGAAACTCCAATACTTTGGCCACCTAATGCAAAGAACTGACTCATTGGAAAAGATCCTGATGCTGGGAAAGTTGAAGGCAGGAGGAGAAAGGGGACGACAGAGGATGAGATGGCTGGATGGCATCACCGACTTGATGGACATGAGTTTGAGTAAGCTCTGGGAGTTGGTGATGGTCTGAGAACCCTGGCATGCTGCAGTCCATGGGGTAGCAAAGAGTTGGACATGACTGAGTGACTGAACTGAACTAAATCTTCACTCTGATCTTTAAAGTTCTTCAGACACTTAAATTCTTAATGCCAAGTGCACAGGACATATAGTGGGTAATAAAAAAGCACTGCCCCCAAATTTCCACTGAGGCATATTGTGTGTCAAGACATCATTCTGAGTGTTTTACATGCATTTACTCAATATTTGCAAAAGTCTTTTTAAGCTTAACTGACAATTCAGTTGGCCCCACACTACCATACTGGACTTCCCTGGTGGCCCAGATGGTAAAACGTCTATGATGCGGGAGACCTGGGTTCGATCCCTGGGTTGGGAAGATCCCTTGAAGAAAGAAATGGCAATCCACTCCAGTACTATTGCCTGGAAAATCCCATGGACAGAGGAGCCTGGTCGGCTACAGTCCATGGGGTTGTAAAGAGTCGGACACGACTGAGCGACTTCATGTTCATCATACTGGCTAAGTGACCCTCTCAACATCATACAGTCTAGTGGGAAAGAGACAGAGAAACTATCAACTACATGACAAGAAGATGTGTGTACAAAATGAGAGTGAGAGAACAGTTGAAATAGTATCAGGAAAGGCTGTGAAAACTGCTAAGTACTGTACAAATATTAACAATATATACATGATCTGGCATAACCCAGGAGCAAAGATAATGAAGCAAAGCTCTCAGAAGAAAAAGTGCTTTGCTAACTCCAACTTCTAAAGTTACAGAAATCAAGATCATCTACTTTTGTTAATAGCACACTCAATTTTATACTTTCTACTCTTATGCACTTTTCCCATCTTGAAGGCTTTGAAGATTACTGATAGCCAAAGTAAGATCCCTGAAGCATTATAATATGCCTAATCACTAAAAAGAAGAGCTAGCTTGTTCATAACAAAATAAGGCGGAAAATCCACATCTAGAAGTTATAAGAAAAAAGGTTAACAACAAAGTGAGAACAAAAGAGCTTTTCAGTTAATTTTCAGTGAATCATAAGATTGAGTAACCAAAAGAAAGTCTCTCCCCCAAATATTCTGTTTAAACAAAGGTTTTACAACAGTCTTCAAACCAAAGTGATCTGTGCTGTTCTAAAATTCTGATGACTAAGCTATAGGTAGGAAGGGGCTGAAAGAAACAGGGACGAATTAGAACATAGAATGACAGGTAACATAACACAGAGAAAGTGATGACTCAAATAATTTTAAAGGAATTTAAAACAGCATGACAGTAGCAGGTTACACAACTGTCACATTGTTACTCTACTAATCTAACTCTTCCCAACAGGACTTATTCTATAATGTTAAAACTATTGCCGTCAGCTTTCTCCAGGCAGAAATGTTTTAACTTAAGAAATGAAACCCTTAAAAAGTCGAAGTGACACTGACATTATAATAAAGAAAACTAAGAGAGTTCACAGTTAGAATTTCCATGTTCTCTTGTCCTAACAGAGACGCTGCATCAGGGCTAGGACCCACCATCACCAGGGATTAAAGTGAGTCTGAAAAGGTCTCAAAAGGCCATTTTGAACCATATTCCTCTTCCCAGCCAACAGTGAACTCAGGTAGCTTATAGGCAAACAGTGTTTGTAGAACAACAACAGAAAAAATTTACAAAGTGGTACATGAAATAAAACATACAAAAGTAAAATTTCAACAATATATAAAGTATCAAAACATAGCAGGGAAAGAAGATAAGTGTTTCCTTATGTGGCCAGCAGTTTTCCTCTCGTTCTCCTCCACTCTCTCTTGCTCACACATGCTCGCTGAGTCTTTACGCTGGCTTAACCTAGCAATCTGACTTACTTGTCTCATAAGAGCCAGAAGAACAGCAAGGGGGGCATTTTCTTGGGTCTCTCTGATTTGTACTCTACTGACTTGAGATGACTCAGAAGTTTTCCTTAAGTAAAACTTCTCAATGGTCCTTTCCCTCCAAACAAACTTTCAGGATTGCCCTTTTCTCTGGAGCTGCTCTCCCCATCTCTTCGTGGCTGCATCTAGGTGAGGAGCCTGGGAGCTGCCCTTTTAAATGGAGAAGCTTAGGCTGATGATGGCTTTACTTATGACTCAGTTGCTTTCAATTAAGCACTCACTCCATCCTAGTTGCATTTTTTTTAATTAAAAAACTAAAACTATCTAAATAAAACTAAAGGAGTGACAAAGCAAATTCTGTGAGTTTGAGTGTCCAGGAGCTGGACACATTCCTATGGAGCCAATTTATTCATCAAGAACCTCTCTGTGAAATTAATCATTTAACCTTTATACATAAAATGAATTTCATCACAACTGCATTCTATTTCAATATCTTAATGCAGTTTACCTAGCAATGATTGCCCTAAGAAGCAATTGTGAATCTGTAATTTCTGAGAATATAAGTCTCAAGGGCAGTGTACAGTGACATAAGATTTTAACCATCGACTTTAACCTGATTATACTTTTCCCTATCACTAGTGAGGAACTTTAAAGGTACATCCATTTCTGCATAAAGAAATGCCTGAAAAAATAAATGTTAACACTAGAACCCCAACATATGATGATTTTATTATTTTTTGTTTGTTTTAAAACAAACTTGGAAAGGCACAAAATCATGTACCAGGAATTAGCTACCTACCTAACTTCTCAGCTTATTAAAAAAAGCAGATGAGCAAGTCTTAAGGCAGAGGCCAAAATTCCTACACCTGAGAGGAGTTTCAAATGTATATTCTGCTACTCACACTAAAGTGGGCATGCCTGTGAGTCGCTGGCCACCGAAAACAGCCCCCAAATACAAAGTCAAGAACATTATAATTAAGTTTTCATTTTCCACACCATAGCCTATGAAATTAGTTAAGAAAAGAAAGCCAATTTGTCAGTGTCCCCAGCCTCCTCTGTACCAACCCCTGCCCCCAATATCAGTACAATGCATTAGGGCTGAAATGTTCAGTGGAAGTAGTCTCATAATCAAAAGTATATGGACTGTGTCCAACAGGAGAATTGATGGGCCAGCAAAAGAGTGCAGGCATAGGGTATAAATTTATCAGCTGTTTCAGAGACACATGTACCTGGTTATGAATTCAAATCATTAAATAAGAAGTGAACTTTTTATTAAAAAGAAGTTGGAGAAGCAACCAGAAATTTCACACAAGTTCTAAAACGTAAATGTATGTGTACCGCTGACCACGGTCCTGAACTGACGTTTTCCATTTAGGGAAGGGTGTTCTTTCCTAGGGGTTTCCTCAGAGGCTCAGCAGTAAAGAAGCCAGCCTGCAACCCAAGGGACCCAGGTTCGATCCCTGGGTTGGAAAGATCCCCTGGAGAAGGGAACAGCTACCCACTCTAGTATTCTTGCCTGGAGAATCCCATGGACAGAGGAGCCCGGCAGGCTGCAGCCCATAGGCTGTCGGACATGGCTGCAGCAAACGGAGCATGCCTGCATGCCTTTCTCTCCTAAGCGTGACTTAGGACAGAAATGCACTGACACACGACTACTGTCCAATATTCTCCAGGAATTCTGAAGGAGTGAGAGAGAAGGACAAAAGGGGGAAAGAAATAAGTGCCCACAAGCTGCTGGAGAAAGAGATTTCTGCTTGACTGTATTTGATCTTATGCTCTACCCCCAAATAATAGGGCCCAATAAGAAATATCTGATTAGTACCAGACTAAATAGAGGCACAAAGGCTCAATCAGCCTTGAACTGAGTGATGGAAAGCTGTGTAAATGTCAACCTAAACAGGTACACAGGGGAGAGCACCAGGCTGGTGGAAGGGAAGCTACCTGCAGTCACCGCACCAGTATTTATCTGAGTTATAGCAAAAGTGGATCCTAGGTTTTTGCAATTTTGGCTTAAAAAATTGAAATGAGACTTTTTGCTGGGCAATTCACATGAGTTCTTGCATTTTTAAAAGTTTTATCTCATTTCTAACAGATTCCCCTCTGTGAAGTTGGGGGTGGGGTGGCCTCTGGACCACCTGCCCCTCCACCCAATTCTTATATGAACCAAAGTAGGCTTCCAGAAAATCATTTAATTTCCTTGTCACTCTCTTCTCAGCCCCCAGTCATCACGAAGTACCAGGTCATGTAACCAGCCTCACCACATGGCTGGCATGTTGCCTTCTGACTAACTTCCTGGGCTGAGCTAGTAATTTGCATGTTCACAGAGTCTTTGAGGACATCTTTAATAAGTGATCACTAACAGCAGGTTCCAGGAGCAGAAGAGAGATCGTGTCTTACAGAAGAATTAATGAACCATAGTCAATAAAGCTTTGCTATTTGTATATCATAAGAAATGCTGTGTCCATGAAATTAAAAGTGATCACTATGTTACACATCTACCTACTCATGAATGAAAGAGCCTCCCAGAACCATCAGCAAACCATGCTGGTAGCATAATCCATCAGGGAAGGGACATCCAGGTGCTGATTATTCCTGGATATGGCGCTGACATTCTGCAAAAACCAGCTTTTCCACACTCAGTCATACTAGCAAACACCATCATGGAATGCACACTGTATGTCAGGAATCATGCTGGGACCTCTATATAAAATTCTCGTAACAACCCTCTGCAGTAAATACTAGCATGTTCATTTTACAGAGAAGGAAACGGTCTCGGTATTAGTAACTTTTCCAAAGGCACACAGCCTAGAAGTGGCTGAACCGGGGTCATTACTCTATACCCTTAGGCCCTACAGACCCTGACCCCAGGGCAGGGAACACTGGCTGCTGGTCTGAAGCGATGGTGAAGGGAAGCACAAGTCCTTCCCAGGCATCACTGTAAAATGTGTGACCTTGCTCATAAATAACTGGGGGTATATTTCATCTCAAAAGGACAATTACTTCTTCTTAGATATACAAGGGCATGTACACCAACACATACACAGATGCATGCACGCTCGCACATGCACGCACACACACACACACAGCCTCATTCAGTTTTCTCTAACACCAAGCCACCTGGTTATGGATCCTTCTCATGTGAGAACTCTTCTACCAGGATTCTCCTCATAGTTTGCCATCTTCACGGCCTGCACTGTAGTGTGCATTCACACCCTTCTTCACAGGGGCAAAAACACAAACAGCTGGGCTTCAGCACTGTATCCAGTCAGTGTGAGCGAACAGAGAGTCAGCCTTTGTCACTGGCTCCAAAACACTGGTGGACTGGCATTTTCTAGAACACCTCAGACCTGGGGTGGAAAGGGCAAAAGCCTTGTTTCGCTGATGCCAGCCCTTCCTTCTCTAGGAACATGCAGGCAAACAAGCCAGACTCTCAGAACGTGTGTTATAGCTCACAGACACCGCACCTCCCACAGCCAGAGAATCCCACGCCACCTCTGGGCAATCATCCCTTATTTTCACCTCAGGTCAATGGCCCTTGCAACTGACTGTGGAAACGAGCATTTGCAAGGCCCTCTTCCCAGTCTCCATGCATCTTCGCAGGTCGTCAGCTCCCAGGTAACCTGGAACATGTCAACCAGCTACACTGCAGCATCAACAGGTGGGCTCCACACCGCCTGACCTCCAGGAATGCCAGTCTGATTGAGTCATTTCCTTGCTTCAAACCTTTCAGTGTGCTCCCAGGGCCTCAGAATAAAGTCCAAAGGCCGTGCATGACCCAGCCACTGCTGCTCTCTCCCGCATGCCCTGATGCCAGGCCCCTCTCTGCTTCATGCACACAATGCAGACGTCTCTTCGCCCCTAGACCCACAAGCTCCCTCTGCTACCCACACGACTCTATTGCTTCCCTTCTCCAGTAACTCCCCAGGAAGGTAGTTCCCACCTCCCAGGTAAGAAGAAGTATACACTCCCTCACTGCCCGTTCCCCATCTACCACCTTGGAAGTCAGTGAAGAGTCAGGTGTTTCGGGAGTATCTCTCCTGCTACACTAGAAGCTTCATGAGGTCAAGACTACCTCTGTCTTGCCCACCTTCATATCTTCAGCACCCAGGGTGCTGCTTCTCAGACATCAGACTTAACGCACGTTGGCTGTCTGCTGTCTGACACTGTAAACCTGTGACTCTTATTGACTCAGGGAGTCAGAGACAAGACTCAATGATAAATGTGCCAAGATTTATGTACTACTTTTTTTTTTAATTATGTAGCTGCTGTGATTCATAAAATATCAATTCCCTGAAAAGCTTCACTGAATTCATGGCTGCAGTTTTGCTAGCTATTGTCTTCACCAATGAAGTCTAGACATTCATCTATGTATGATATTAAAAGCAGTCTTCAAGCTCAGATCATTAATAGAACACTTAAATGACATCCCCTAATTGTGCCTATTGTTAATAAGGGCAACAGTTTTCCCCTCTTGCCAGTAAATTAAATCCTTTAGGGTAGCAAAGTATGAATGAAATGCTTTATACTGAGTTGAAAATCCTTTCAGCTACTAAGCCTTTTTTCTACCATGCTAAGAATCCCTGAAAGTTTCATGTTCTAACATACACAGTGAAAAGTAGAGTTAATGCACAAGTCCTTGGACAGGCATTGTGAGTGGATCCTCACTGATTTGACTTTCTTCCAAATTTACCTGGAAAAACTGCTCATAATATTTTCACTGGGATCCATGAGGCCTTTTTTTTTTTTTTTTTTTTTGAAAAGAGATCTAGAGGTTTAAGCATATTTCACAACAAAAGAATACTCATACGGTCACCCTTCAGTCAAATGTGCAACTGTTTTCAAAGATGTATTTTCCTCTTTCATTCAAAATATATGTACTGAGTCTCCACTAATGTATTAAAAGCACTGGGCTAACACACAAAGACGAAATTCCTGCCCTCAGGACTTCACTGACACACAATAGGCAGCACTGAGTACTTTATGAGGGTCAGCACAGGTGCTCTGTGAAGTGACAGGGCAGAGATGTGCCTGAGAGCAACTCACAGAAATGTGGTTAGAGGGATACTTCAATTTAACTCATCATGACTACTCGAAACACAGCCTGCTACCCTCAACTTGCAGAGACCCCAAAGTCCACAGGTTTGGGGAATCAAGGGGAAAGTCAAATGCACTTTATTCAAACAAAAAACCATACACCATCTCTCTCATGTGTTTGATTATTAAGTACATGAAAATTATAACCATTGTCATGTTAAACTATTGTTTTTTAGACACTGAAAGCTTAAAGGGTTGATGTAAGCCTATGAGACTTTGTAAGTTTACACAAATACTGACAATAAGATAAAATATGAAGTAGGTCAAACACTGCTGATATTACTAGTGTATGCTGCTGCTGCTAAGTCACTTCAGTCGTGTCCAGCTCTTTGCGACACCATGGACTACAGCCTACCAGGCTCCTCTGTCCATGGGATTTTCCAGGCAAGAGTACTGGAGTGGGGTGCCATTGCCTTCCCTGCTAGCGTATACAAGCAGCTTTAATAAAGGTGCACCAAAAATTAGCACTGCAATCATACACTAGGAAACTTAATTTTGCTGCTTTTTAAAAATTGATGCAATGAGTGATGAAAAAAATTTTGGAAAACAGTGATTATCCCAAGCTAGACATACAATTTTTAAATGTAAACGACTCTTCTTCCATTTTATGAGTTTCACTTAAGCCTTTTAAAGGCTTTATACTCAGTACCTTGCTATTGCATAACTAACACTACCCTAACAGTGCCTTGCCATAATACATCTGATACAAATAAAAACTGTTTCCCAGCTTGTACTAATACAATGGTGATAAACAGAAAAGCCACAGCCTTCAGTCCTCTGAAAGTAGGGAGCAGATTAATTATGCAAAAATAAAATAAGCCAGCCCAAACTTGTACCTCCTTTCACAACATTTTTAATCACAAGTGAACCTGAAAAATTAATATTCATTTGGTATTCAATTCTAGATACTACACTAGGATTAAATTAGGTGGCATATATAAAACGCCAAATGACTCTACTATTATCATTTCCATTTAAGGGAGGGAAAATCAGGCCTTACATCAGTGGAGGAGTCCACATCCCACATACAGTTAAGGTGGCAGAGCTGGAAATCAAACCCACATCTTTCTGCCAAACTGAGACTGTGTAACCCAGTAATCCTCACTCAACCCACTAGAATGGTATTCATAATGATGCCTGTTTCCTGAGGAGAGGATGGAGAGCTTTCATGAGGTTCTCGAGACCCACTGCACCCCCTCCAAGGGGGCACCCCCTGCACCAGTGTAAGAGCCAGAAAATGTGCACTGGACTTCAACCGCTGCCACAAAGACTATCATTTCTCTGCTCCACAGTTTCAGTCTTGCTTTAAAATTCTCAGAGCAAGTCAAGATTTCCACTCCTGGACAATTTCCAGCATCCCCTGCCACAGGTTAAGTTACACAATAAATTGCAATACTGTATCACTTTACATCCAATTGAGATTTCACAAATACTGACCAATGTTATTTAGTCATTCCACTTTTCAAAATGTGTTTCAATCAACCAATCCTCACTGCAGTGTCTGTGAAATAAGCTATCATTGAATCCACTTCCAAGAAAAAAAAACACTGTCACCCTGAGGCCAAGCAATAAACCAGAAGGAAACTTAATTTTGCTGCTTTTTAAAAATTGATGCAATGAGTGATGAAAAAAATTTTGGAAAACAGTGATTATCCCAAGCTAGACATACAATTTTTAAATGTAAACGACTCTTCTTCCATTTTATGAGTTTCACTTAAGCCTTTTAAAGGCTTTATACTCAGTACCTTGCTATTGCATAACTAACACTACCCTAACAGTGCCTTGCCATAATACATCTGATACAAATAAAAACTGTTTCCCAGCTTGTACTAATACAATGGTGATAAACAGAAAAGCCACAGCCTTCAGTCCTCTGAAAGTAGGGAGCAGATTAATTATGCAAAAATAAAATAAGCCAGCCCAAACTTGTACCTCCTTTCACAACATTTTTAATCACAAGTGAACCTGAAAAATTAATATTCATTTGGTATTCAATTCTAGATACTACACTAGGATTAAATTAGGTGGCATATATAAAACGCCAAATGACTCTACTATTATCATTTCCATTTAAGGGAGGGAAAATCAGGCCTTACATCAGTGGAGGAGTCCACATCCCACATACAGTTAAGGTGGCAGAGCTGGAAATCAAACCCACATCTTTCTGCCAAACTGAGACTGTGTAACCCAGTAATCCTCACTCAACCCACTAGAATGGTATTCATAATGATGCCTGTTTCCTGAGGAGAGGATGGAGAGCTTTCATGAGGTTCTCGAGACCCACTGCACCCCCTCCAAGGGGGCACCCCCTGCACCAGTGTAAGAGCCAGAAAATGTGCACTGGACTTCAACCGCTGCCACAAAGACTATCATTTCTCTGCTCCACAGTTTCAGTCTTGCTTTAAAATTCTCAGAGCAAGTCAAGATTTCCACTCCTGGACAATTTCCAGCATCCCCTGCCACAGGTTAAGTTACACAATAAATTGCAATACTGTATCACTTTACATCCAATTGAGATTTCACAAATACTGACCAATGTTATTTAGTCATTCCACTTTTCAAATGTGTTTCAATCAACCAATCCTCACTGCAGTGTCTGTGAAATAAGCTATCATTGAATCCACTTCCAAGAAAAAAAAACACTGTCACCCTGAGGCCAAGCAATAAACCAGCTACAGGATCCGGATCAAAAGTGAGAAATTCCTGTCTTCCTCCGCCTAGGATCTGCAAGACCATGTTATGTATCATGAAGCATACTCCCAGCTTCCAGAAAACACAGGGCAACTAACTGTACCACTTCTCTACCAACGGTAACACTATTTTGGAATCTAATAGTATTAACAAATCATTAAGTTGGGTCATATCCCCAGGTAGCTCTGTGACAGGTGTGGTGCTCAGCTTAACTCTTGGTACTCTGTTCTTAGGATCAATCTGAACTTTGGATCCATCCTAAATTCCTGATCAAAAAGAGGGAGTGTTTATGTGACAATAAACTTTACCTTGAAGTTCACTGGTCATACCCCTCACTTTACAGATTATTAAACTGACCTCAGAGGAATCAACTCATTCGATGTCTCACCGTTCAGGAGCACAGGCAGTTCTAGGAAACAGACCTCCAGACACCTGTCCAGGATCTCCGCTCCTCCAGGCATTGGGGAATGGGTCCTGGGTCCTGCCAGAGGGTTGGCCAACCACTAGGGTTTGCTCCATCTCTGCCAGGCTAGGACTTGACTCTTCTCATTCTGTACCAGATTCAGTCTTTGCCTGCAGGCTGGCGTCCCCAGGGGTCTACTGTCAGCGCACTGGCCTCAGTCTGCACGTTCTGAGGGGCAAAGACAATTACCCCATCAGAGAGGAGGAAAACGCAACTCTGGCCCTGAGGAATTAACTTCACAAGGAGGCGGTTCTGTTGGGGTAATGTTTTATTTATGGCCCTGCCTGATCAAGATGACTTCCCCACGAGAAACATCCAAAGCAAACAATCAAAGACACCAAAAATCTTAGCTTCCTTAATTGTCCTCCAAAGACAGGAAAAAGCCAGAGAAAACAGGCGGGAGGACACCAAGTCACGGTCTCGCTGTGTCAGACACGACCCACAAGTTTCACACAAACATTCTTCCAAGAAACCAGGGTGGACGAATGAACAGGGTGGACACAGTCTCCCGAAGAAGGGGCAGCATTCCCTATTCAGTCTGGCGACAGGCACGCATCTGGACACCCCGGAACCAGTCCAAATGGGAGACGCAGAAGCTCAGTTCAGCGCTGCCGGCCCAGAGCTAGGAGTCCCCCTCTCGAAGAACCGACGCCGGGGGAACAGCCAAAACCACCCTCCCGCGATCCTGGGGCGGATGCCACCGAAACCCGCTGCGCAACTTCGCGGGTACTGCCCCCCAGTTCCCCCAACCCCCACACACCCACGCTACTCTCACATCCATCCCTTTGCCCCATTCCCCTTGTGCCCAAGCGCTACGGCGCGAAGCAACGCCCACTTCGGAAAAGGAAGTCTTAGTTGTAGGGACAAACCAGGTGGTCAGTGTCACTTCCATTCACACACCCAGCGGAGCAAATCCAGACCTGAAGGAGTTTGCTGCTTTGATACTGTATAAGCACATGTCAGGCAGCACATGTACACGAACACACACACACACAGTGACAGCCACGGGGAAACCAATGACCCACAGCGAGGCTCCTAACTGCCATTACCCGGGGCACGGCGCACAGCACCTGGGGTCCCTTCCCCGCTCCATGCCCCAGTGCGCGCTGCCCACCACTCGAGTGCGGGGTAGAAAGCTGGGGTCGCTTGGCAGCCCGGACCGGAGGGGTCGAGGTGGGGAAGGCGGGGCCCACCTCCTCGTCCTGCTCCTCCTGGGACGCGCTGCTGCCCCGGGGCGCGGGTGGCGCGGCTCCTCCCGGGCGCGGCGGCGGCGCTGAGACTCCACGCTCCGGCACCGAGAGCGCGGGAGCCCACGCGGCGGCCGGCCGAGCTCCACCCGGCGGTGGCGGCGGCGGCGGCGGCGGCGGCGGCTGCTCGCGGGAGAAGCCAGGCTCCCCTTCCTCCGACAGAGTTTCCGAGCCCGAGGAGGACTCCGCCGAGGAAGCGCCGGGCGGGGACTCGGTAGCCACCACAGGGGCGGGAGTCGGAGCACCGTGACTGCTGCAGCCGCGGGGCACTGGCTCAGGCGCCTCCGAAACTTTCTCCCCCATTTCCCTCTCGGATCCAAAGTGCGGCCGGAGGGGCGGCGGGAGCGAGGCGCGCACTCAGCGCCTCCCGGGGAAGCCGCGAGCTGTTGGGCTCCGGCTTGCTCTCGCTGCTGCTCCCGGGCTGCGGGGAGCCCCGCCGGCGACTACATGGCCGCGGCCGGTCCGCCGGAGCCTGCAGCCAAGTTAGAAGCCGCCCGGGCCTGGCGGCTGACGGGAGCTCCCTGGCGAGGAGACATGCCAGTGCCGGTACGCCCTCCGCTCCACAGTGCTCCGGCTCTGCGCCCGAGCCGCCGGGACTGCGGCTTCTCCCGCAAAACCTGCCTCTGGGACCGAACGTGGCCGGCGAAAGAGACGGGCAGCAGGGGGAGCCAATGGCGGGGCAGGCGCGCCGGTGGGCGGAGGCTACGGCGCCTCAGGCGCACCGGCGTCAGGTAGGGGAGGCGGAGCCGAGGCGCTGGCTTCGGGGTCCCGCCTTAGCTGCCCTGGCCCCGGGGACCCGAGCGAGACCCCCGGCCTTGGAGGCTCGGAGTGGAGCCCGGAATCCGAGCCGAAGCCTGGGACTCTGAATTTAGCCAAGGAGTGGCTGGGAACCCCAGGGGGAGAGGAGATGGCCGAGGCGGGCAGTGCAGCCTTGCAGAACTGGACTTTGTTTCGAAAAAGTGGAATCCAGGAAACTGACCAGAAGGAGAAGTAGCGGGGCTTTAGGGGTCAAAGGAAACACAAACAGTCACGCACACGCACGCACCCACCTGCGTGCTGGAGGTGAAACGGGGAAACTTCAGGGTATGGTGAGTGCGTCCAAACCGAGCTCATCTCTGATCCCAGATTCTCCACCTGAGCTCCACGCACTTCAGTATCCTCAACTGGAAATGAAGACATTCGCACCTGTCTTGTCTCCCTATGAGCAGAGTTAGAACAAATATATACACAGCTTCAGCAGACTGCCGACTTAGACACATGGAGGGTTTTCAAAGACTATTTTCTCTCTTTATTTCTGTTTGTCAACTGAATAAAGATGTGTGTACCTTTTGAAAGGGAGGGAATGACAAATTATGCCCCTATGGTGGCTCAGTGGTAAAGAATCCACCTGCAATGCAGGAGGCTGGGGTTCCTGAGTCGGAAAGAGCCCCTGGAGAGGAAACGGCAACCCACTCCAGTATTCTTGCCTGGAAAAGTCCATGGACAGAGAAGCCTTGTGGGCTAGAGTCCCTGGGGTCGCAAAAGAGTCCGACACGAATGAGCAACTAAACAGCAATTTAGTTAGGACCAAGAATATGCCCAGCTCTGTACCAGATACTAGACAAAGCTAAATTAGAGAGGAGTGCTGGCCCACCATTGCCTGTCTTTCCACATCAGCCAAGCAGAGGATGAAAAGAGATCCCATTTCCACTTTACGTTCTCCTAGCTCTGGCTTGCAAATCGACAAAGTGCAGGACTAGTTGATTCATTTTCTTTACCTCTAAGAATGAGGAGAAAGAACTTCCACCAAGGATACAATAGAATCACCTTAACAGCCTCCCCCTCTGGGTGGCCTTCAGGGTGATGGGGTGACTTGAATTTCTCAGAAGCCAGTAGGCAGCTCAGCAGTGGGAAAAAAAAAATGATTCCTCACTCACCTTCAGCTCCATTCCTATTCTGAGCTCTGGCACTGCAACCTGAGAGATAAATTCAACCAGATTCAATTTCACAGATGTTGATTGAGATGTGTGCCCAGTGCTTGCAGGGGATACAAAGATGAATAAGGCAGGTCTCCTGCCCTTGAGGAGCTTACGGTCAAGCAAGAGATTGATGCTGCATAATATAGCTCCGTTATTAATTTTCAAAAGCTGTGGTAGTGCTGCAGGAACAATGTACCATGGAAGAAGAGGGGAGAGTGACAGAAAAACAGTTTAGGTCCTCAAGCTCGGGAGTCCTCAAGCATCTTAGATTTCTCTTTGTCAGAACAGCCTTGCCAAAGGTCCTTAAGAACTGGAGGATTCAAGCTGAAAGCCCCTTCAGCTAATGAGCCCTTTTATGCTATCACCGTCTTTAGAAGTGATACATCATACGAAGTGCTTCATCACGTTGGACAGCAAGCTTTGTCTGGATCAGTTTCCTACCCCAAGATGAAGGGGAAGGAAATATGATGTGACCCCACCGCCACAGACAGCCATACTGAAAAACACCGCGGGCTGTCGGGCTCCCACTGTGACACTTTGGAATTATTCTCGGGGCTGTGAAGACCCGCGGAGGCAGAAGAACAGTTCTAGGGCCGTGACTAGCTGTGAGAGCGAGGCTAAAGAGAGAGCACAGTGGGGCAGTCTGAATCCAATCCTGGGCCTCACAATTGCTTTTCTAGTCAGGGGTATTGGTCTTTATTTGAGCCCCTATGTGGTTGATTCACCACAGCTGAAGTAAAATGATGACTTAAGCAAGCCATTCACGTGAAAGAGGAGGAGGGCTACTTTTCAGTACATCAGAATAGAGGCAAAGACATGACCTGAATTGCCAATGGGAAGAGTGCTAATAGCTATTATTGCTTCTTCCCAAGCATCCATGGATAGTCTCGTGTAATCCTGGCAACAACTTTGTGAGACAGCCTGTTAACCCCACTTTATAGATTAAGAAACTGAGGTCTGCAAAGTCAAATAACTTGCCAAAGGTTACACAGCGAGTTAGTAGCAGAACAGTGATTTGACAACAACAATCCTGTTCTTAAATATTCCAATACATTGCACTCAGAAGGGGACTTGTTCAAGTATACATATATGTTTAACTACAAATATCCATAGGGCAGGGACTCTATTGTTTTGATTTAAAGCATAAAAGGTTATAAAAGGATACTGGCAAAACAGATTTTTCATCCACAAACTCCTATATAAGGCACTTAGCATGTGCCAGGCAAGGTTTCAAGCACTTGACAAGTATTAATTTTCTTAATCCTCATATCAACCCTATAAGGTAGCCACTATTATTCTCATATTTCATATGTGATATATGTGAAAACTATGGCACAGAGAAGTCAGGTTATTTTCCTAAAGCCACATAGCTAGAAAGTAATGGAGCCAGGGTTCATGCTAGAGCAATTGGACCCTAGCATTCATGCTCTTAACCCTTACAGATCAAAATCAAGTACTAGATCAATATTTCCTAAACTTTTTAAGCTCAAATAAGAAATATACTTTACATTGCAACTCATGACACATGTACATGCATACAAATATAAATAAAATTTCATGAAACAATACTTACCCTTCCTATGTGCACTGGAAGTTTTAAATTATATTTTATTGAAAATAAAAATGCTAGTTGTGATCAGCAAAATGAATTCCACTTTGACACATGCAGTTCCAGGCAGTGTACTTAATCATCTCCACAGCTGACCTATGAGGGAAATATGACTCAGGTTCAGGTTGAGAGATTCCACACCTGAACTAAGCAAACTCAAAGGATGACTGTAAATAGAAGATGATCAGAAGGTCAGGATAGTTCCCCAAAGTCAACCCATTTGGACCTATAGACAAATGTTAGAGTACAACAAAAACACTTGACCAGCTTTGATTTAAATCCTACAGCTCACCTTTCCTATTAATTAAATTATAAACACCTTCCTCAGTGACCAGGAAAGCACCTCTCCAAGAGAACAGCTCATAAAATTCCCTAATGTCGGAGATTTTGGGACCAGAGATAGTTATAAAAGTGTGACTTTTTCCCTGCTGTGACACTGTTGGCAAGGGCAAGAAAAATAAAAACAACTTAGTCATTACTCCTGGGAAGCTGATAGTGTAGCTTGAAAGGCAGAGCCAGATTAGCCTATAGAGTAGGAAGGACAGGGTCAGGCTACTCCAGGGTAATCAAGATTAGCCCGTTCTGCTGGACACGTTCCCAAGTGTCTGGTTCTGGAACAAGCACCCCAGGCACTGAGTGTTCGTTTTGTGACTGGACGCTGGCGCCAGTTTTCTGTGTAGTTCTCCCAGGTTATGGGAGATGTTGCCTCTGAGAGTCTCTGCTGTCTCTGCCAATCTCTGCAGTGTGGGTGGGGCCACGTGTGACTGTCAGTGTCAAGCCTTGTCTCTAAAAGATGGAGGATTTTCGAGGACAAGTCATTACACACTTAGTCTATTCATGTGTCATGACTTTCCCCCCAAGTTTAGCACTTGACAAACTTGAAGTCAGTTGTCCTTTTTCCTTACATACATAAAATAAGAACATTATGAATTCAGAACAAAAATTTTTGCAAAGTCCCTGGTGGCTCAGAGGTTAAAACGTCTGCCTCCAATGTGGGAGATTCAGGTTTGATCCCTGGGTCGGGAAGATCCCCTGGAGAAGAAAATGGTAACCCACTCCAGTATTCTTGCCTGGAAAATCCCATGGACGGAGAAGCCTGGTGGACTACAGTCCATGGGGTCACAAAGAGTCAGACACGACTGAGCGACTTCACTTTCACTTTACATATTCATATTCAATACTCCCCAAATCTTAAATACCATATGATCTTTGGATTATAAACATGAAATATTATCTTTACCTTTGGTAGGTTTTTAAGATTTCACCTTTGGTAGGTAGATTTTTAAAGTTTTAATTATTAATAAATTTGCCTGCTGCCCTGTGACCAATAAAGTACAATTTTGTGACAAAGTAAACATCTATAAAAATGTGGCCACTGAGGTGGCCTCAACTGGGGTTTTTGATTTATACCAGAGGGTGTATCATGATATGGACCATGATGGTTTCTGACCATCCAGCTGGAATAAAAAGCTCTCATAGCATCTCAACTTTGTGTTTGAGAAGCTAGGAAAGGAAAGGTTGTAGTATACAGGTGTCAGAAGAGGAGTAGAGAATTTCTTTTTTTTAATATAAATTTATTTATTTTAATTGGAGGTTAATTACTTTACAATATTGTATTGGTTTTGCCACACATCAACATGAATCTGCCACAGGTATACACATGTTTCCCATCCTGAACCCCCTCCCTCCTCCCTCCCCATACCATCCCTCTAGGTCGTCCCAGTGCACCAGCCCCAAGCATCCAGTATCATGCATTTCTTAAGTGATATTTGAAAAGGACAGGGTGGACCAATAAAATCATGATTTGCCTCTGTTGGAGTCTCTGACTTAGAGATCGAGAAGGGTAGGAAGCTATTTTATTAGCAAATTAAAATAAGCCTGTGTGTGTGTTATTCTCAGTCATGTCCCCAAGACTGAGACCCCATGGACTGTAGAATTACTTTACAATATTGTATTGGTTTTGCCACACATCAACATGAATCTGCCACAGGTATACACATGTTTCCCATCCTGAACCCCCTCCCTCCTCCCTCCCCATACCATCCCTCTAGGTCGTCCCAGTGCACCAGCCCCAAGCATCCAGTATCATGCATTTCTTAAGTGATATTTGAAAAGGACAGGGTGGACCAATAAAATCATGATTTGCCTCTGTTGGAGTCTCTGACTTAGAGATCGAGAAGGGTAGGAAGCTATTTTATTAGCAAATTAAAATAAGCCTGTGTGTGTGTTATTCTCAGTCATGTCCCCAAGACTGAGACCCCATGGACTGTAGTCTCTGTCCATGGAATTCTCTAGGCGAGAATACTGGAGTGGCTGCTATTCCCTTTGCCAGGGGATCTCCCCAAACCAGGGATCGAACCCTGGTCTCCTGCATTGTGGGCGGATTCTTTACCGTCTGAGCCACCAATGGACCAAACAGGAGGATGCTGCAATCTGTTCTCTTGGGTCAATGCTTCTCCATGTGCTGTATGTAGGGCACTTGCTTCCTATGGCCAGTATACAGACAGAGGAACAAGGTGCTTGTTTCATGGCTCCAGCCAAAGGTTTGGGGATCTACATCTTTAAGGAATGCTCCATGCATGTATCAAGAGTACTGAAGCTTGAGGATTACTAAAGATGATCCTAATTTGAAGATCGGAGAGCTGCTTTGTGGCACACGTGTGCACGGCTCTGTAGAAAGTGACTAGAACGAGCTTCATGATTGCAGTCTGTGTCTCTCTGGACCTCTTTGTTCTTGGAGGACAACTATCTTGGGGAGACGAAGGCAGCTTAGCAGCTGGACAGGAATATGCATATTCTGCAAACAGCTGGGAAAACTGAGCTAATACACAAAGAGAGCCGTGGAGAATTCTGTTTAAATAAAATTCAAAATGGTGACCTATTTCCCACAGAAGACTCCTCTCTTTGGCATCTGCCTTTCCAAGATAGATAAGATAGATATTCACATCTGGGATTTTTTGTTATTGTTATGCTTTCAGCATGAAATGTTCTTTTATTATCATTCTTCATTTTTCAAAAAGATTTATTCAGGACTCTTCGCCTGTTTAGAAATAGAAAAAAGTGAACACATTTATTCATTGTAGTGGCTTACTTTCAGAATCAAAAACTTCCATTTTCAATTCATACAGCAACCTCCTTGACCCTGTCTACACTGCATGGCAAGTAGTTCTTTCTACCACCCACCCCAACTAATTAGAAGATAAAACAATGCTGAATAGTAACCTGCTGCTGCTGCTGCTGCTAAATCGCTTCAGTCGTGTCCAACTCTGTGCGACCCCATAGACAGCAGCCCACCAGGCTCCCCCGTCCCTGGGATTCTCCAGGCAAGAACACTGGAGTGGGTTGCCATTTCCTTCTCCAACGCATGATAGTGGAAAGTGAAAGTGAAGTCGCTCAGTCATGTCCAACTCTTCACGACCCCATGAACTGCAGCCCACGAGGCTCCTCCATCCACGGGATTTTCCAGGCAAGAGTTCTGGAGTGGGTTGGAATAGTAACCCAGCAAGTAGCAACTCTCCTTAATCATAAGCCAGCTTGCAGCCCTAGAGGTAATGTTTAAGGGTTTTTGTACTTGAAGAAAAAAGCCTTCCAGTCCCTTTTCCCTCAAAGTGGGGTTTGCCATTCAGCCAACCCAAGGACTTGTTAGAAATGCAGACTCATAGTTCCTGCTTCAGACTCACTCTATCAGAATCTTAGCAAGATTCCCAGGGACTTCATATCCACGTGGCAGTTAGAAAAGCATCACTTTAGTTTGGTTCTCACATGTGGTTGTATGTTAGAACCACCTGTGGAACTTTAGAAATGACTGACCCTTTGGTCCCATCCCTCAAGATCTTCTAATTTAACTGGTCTGAGTCGTTTGGACACCAGGATTTAACAGGTTCCCCAAGTGGGAAGTGGTTTATCTTAGGGCCAAAGTGGCGAAATACAAGATAAGCCTACAACAACAATTCATGGTGCTGCAAACTAAGAAACTGCTCAAAAAAAAAGATAGGACCTTGTCAGCAGAAGACAGGTACCAGCCCAAAGGAGTTCTCAATAGCCAAAGCCAGAATAATCTAAGCAACCAAATAAATCATGATGATGTGGGTTTTCAACCATAGAATAAAATCAGTATTTGTGAATCCAAACTCACATAAATAATGAAATAAGGTAAATGTGCGAGCAGAGAAAATTCTTCCTCACAATAGAATTCCAATTAACAGATGTAGAAAGAAAGAGTTTGAAATAAGAATCACCCTTAAGCAAACACCACTATTTATTGTGCATAAGAATAAATGTAGCAGCTTCTGCTGCTGCTGTTTAACTACTTAGTCTTGTCTGTTTTACATGTCCGGGACTGTATGCGGCCAGGCTCCTCTGCCCATGGGATTTTCCAGGCAAGAATATTAGAATGGGTTGCCATTTCCTTCTCCAGGGTATCTTCCTGACCCAAGGATCGAACCCATCCCAAATGCAACAGACAAGATCCAAAAATATGTGCTCAAATTAGCAAGGCAAAACTTTGAGAAAAAGGTTTTGCATAGACTTAAGGTACTTCCCCCACAATACTTAACAAATATGAAATCTACCATCACAAAGTTAAAGCCACTTTAGAGTACAGAAACCCAACAAACACCAACCTAACCATATAAATATCACTGGTAACAGGAAATATCAGCATCCTAAACCCCTTAACGGAGGAGCCTGGTAGGCTGCCGTCTATGGGCTCTCACAGGGTCGGACACAACTAAAGTGACTTAGCAGTAGCAGCAGCAAACCCCTTGCTATGGGGTACATCATTAATTTTCTGGCATTCTTGACCAAAAAATGTATGACTAACTCCAGTCATAAGAACATGACTAATCCAAATGGAGAGACATTGTTCAGAGCTAGTGATTAGGACTCTTCAAACATATCAAGGTGATGAAAGGTAAGGAAAGTGTGAGGAACCATTAAGAGAAACTACAAAGTAACAACTAAATAAAATCTAGGCTCTTGGGTAGAATTCTGGAACCACAGAAAGGTTATTAGAGGGGAAAATGGTGAAATTTGAGTCTGTGGTTTGGTTAATAATATTTTATCAATATTAATGCCTTGACAATTATAGTATGCTTATGTAATATCAGAGGAATCAGAGTAAGGGATATTAAGGAACTCTTTGTACTATTTTCCAACTTTTCTGTAAATCTTAAATGAGTTCAAAGTAAAAAGTTAAGAAGCAAAGTCCCTAGGTGAATACAGTAATAGCCAAAGTTGAGAATTCCACCCTCAATGGCTCATGTCCTCCCTCCCTCCTTTCTCCTTACACAAGAAAAATAATTTTTTCCTATCTTGCCCTCATCAAGTAGACTAGCTTGGGATGGTTGCGACAGAGGGAACACTGTCAGTAACAGCATTGATGCTATACCCAGAGACACACTTGGAGCATAAATATAATGATAGACACACATGGTACCTGGCTCCCCTGTACCTATTCTATCTCCTTTTGATAAGAGCACCCCAATTCACTTTTTAAGGTATTGTCCATTTCCCTTTGATGCTCTTGTCCTTTCAGGAGTAGGCCATCCTTGGATCCTGAATCTTGAGAAGAGTAACACAAGGACAGTGATATCTAGACAAAGCTATTAACTAACTCCTGTTAACAATATCTCGAGCTACTGTGATTCCAGTACTTTGCCAGGCTTAGTCTCTGGCTTTTCCTTAAGTTCTCTGAGTTACCAATAGAACGTCCTTCTGGTTGAATTATCTAAAATCAGCTATTGCTTCACACCAGGAAACTAAGAAATACAGGTCTATTGACCTAAATCCACTCATCACCCAATCCAGATGGGAAGCAGACATCTGAATGCCATCCAAAAGCTCTTCGTGGTCCTAAATTTAGAAATGTACTCCTGACCTCAATAAGGGTCAAATTTAAGGAAATTGTTAATGTTTCAGGTAGAAGAAAGGATCTGTCTTACTGGAGATTCAAATATTTGTGAAAAAAGAATGCACTTACAGATGAAAAGACATTACAAGTTATGGCAGAAATAGATCTTATCACACTCTGTGGCAGAACTGTCTGTCTTTCTACTAGGTTATGAGAAGTTTTGGGGGCAAAAGCAAACCAAATATTATTTATTTAGCACCTAGCACAATATCTGATATAAAATAGCTTATAATAAATAACTATTGAATAAATGGATAAAGTGATTGCCATCACATGACTTTAAATCAATTTATTAAAACTACATTAATCTAAACTTTGCTCAGTCTAAGACTTATATAGGTTAATTAGAAGAATCCAAAAAGTTGTGTAGGATGAAAAAAAAAATCTGTTAATGGATTAATTGTAGCCTCATTCCCAGACAGTTCCTCACTTTAATAAAAATAATAATTACATAAAAAGCTTCAGCTCATCTATCACTGTTAACTACCTTGCTCACCAAAATTCTGTCCCAGCTATTTGCTTCCTAAAACAGCCAAACTAATAAGAACTGCCTGCATGTGATGTGAATAAGGTAGAAGGAACACTTGAGGAGTATTTAACCTTATTGGCAAGATAGTTTCCTGCCAGCAGCCCAGGGACACCACTCAGGACCCTACAGGGTGGGAACAGTATGCACTCACTTATAGAAAGTCTCATTTGTACAGAAACTCCATTCTTAGAATATTAAGACCCGTTATTACACTTAGCCAGTGTTTCACAGAGGCTTCCCCGGTAGCTCAGTTGCTAAAGAATCTGCCTGCAGTGCAGATGACCCAGGTTCTATCCCTGGATGGGAAAGATCCCTGGAGAAGGAAACGGCAACCCACTCCAGTATTCTTCCCTGGAGAATGCCATGGACAGAGGAGCCTGGTGGGCTACAATTTATGGAGTCATAAGAGTCTGACATGGCTTAGTAACTATATCAGTGTTGCATAATTAAAGCAAGGAAGTGGTAGTGGCAGGGAGGAAGATGAAATGAAATAATGGGATGGTTCAGCATTG
The DNA here is from genome assembly GCA_006408675.1 of Madoqua kirkii. NCBI lineage: Eukaryota > Metazoa > Chordata > Mammalia > Artiodactyla > Bovidae > Madoqua > Madoqua kirkii. The sequence goes on from SJYC01117462.1 coordinate 57,121, forward strand.
TACAACTCAGAGTTCTTGGTTGCCAACCACAGAATCTATTCTAAAGTGGTTAAAGTAGAAAGTGATTTATGAAAAAACATTAGAATCCTCACAAAGTTTTTGGCAGAAATAAATAGTCTGTGGAGTGAGCTTCCAGAAACAGGCCCCAGAACCACAGTGCAGAACTGGCTGAGGAAGGAATTGCTGGTCTTGATGATTCTAGAACCACACTGCCTCTCCCACCATCTGTGCCTGCAAAATAGATGCCCCGCACCCCATCTGCTTCCTCACATAAATCACTTCTGTATCTACATCTCTGTATGTGCATCTCATTAGCAGAACCTCAGTCACATGATGCTCCCTGGAGGCAAAGGAAACTGAGAAATGTGGGGGCTTTGCATTCTATCCTGGAAGGGTTGGAATTCATACCATAGGGAACCATCATAATGTAGGAGTGTCAAAAGATTTGGCAACAGGGTAAACTAGAATGATTTAGAATTTTAAAGGCTCCAGTTCTTGATTAATTGTACTCATCTGCCCCCTGGCGTAATGTTTTCAGCCATCAGCTTGAAGTGGGCCTGAATATCAGCTTCAAGATGCTTGCCTGCAACTCCAGTTATTTCCCTGTGAAAGATCTCAACAGGGGAAAGAATTGTCATATGCTGGACACATTCTAAATGACAGAAAGTGAAGTCGCTCAGTCGTGTCCAACTTTTTGTGACCCCATCAACTGCAGCATGCTGGGCTCCTCTCTGTCCATGGAATTCTCAAGGCAAGAATCCTGGAGTGGGTTGCCATTGCCTTCTCCAGGGGATCTTGCCAACCTAGGTCTCCTGCAGTGCAGGAGAGCCACAGTGGCTGAGCTCCCATCTGAGCCACAAGGGAAGCCCTATGTGACTCTATGCTAAATGCTTTATATGCATTGGGTATTTAATCTCCTCCATAACCCAGTCTAATTGTACAGCCCTCATTTTATAGATAAAAATTTGGTGTTGAGAAAGTAAATAGTTTTTTCTCAAAGTCCCTCAGAAACATAGGGCTAGGATTTAATCTAAGGTCTCTCTCTCTCTAGAGTTATGTTCTTTGTAATACAGATGGTCCTCTGCTTACAATGGCTCGACTTACAGTTTTTCAATTTCATTATGGTGCTAAAGCAATACTTGTTCAATAGAAACCATACTTCAAATTTTGATCTTTTCCCAAGCTATACTCTCTGATGAGCCTGGGTGCCTCCCTCACAATCAGCCATGCCATCACCGGTGGAAACAACTGATGCATTCATAACCATTCTGATCTCATACAACATTGCTGTTTTTCACTTTCAGTACAACATTCAATAAACTACTTGAGACGTTTAACACTTTATTATAAGATAGATTTCGTGTTAGATGGTTTTGCTCAGCTACTAACATAAGTGTTCTGAGCATGTCTGAGGTAGGCTAGGCTAAGCTCTGATGTTCAGTAGGTTAAGTGTATGAAATGCACTTTCCACTAGGATGGGTTTATCAGGACACAACCCCACTGTAGTTCAAGGAAGATCTGTATGTTGGACTCTTATGTAGGCCATTCATGAACCCAGTGAAGAAGGTAGTGGGTTGAGGAACCCTTGTAACTGTGAGTGTGCATCTTTCTGGGGGGTGGGGGGGGGCATCTTTAGCTTTTATCAGATTTCCAAAGGGTCGCATGACCTTCAAACAGCAATGGACCACTGTACTACCCAAAGGTATAGTTCATCTATTTGTGATCATGAACCTGTTGTTTGGGATGGGGGTACACTCTAATTTTTTTGATCTTATCATTTATTGACTAGGATATCATTCTGTAATACGAGATCAAATTTTTAAATTTTAATCAAGAGCCTTATCTCTTGGGGGAGGTGGGGAGGAATACGTATCTATGTAGGAATGAGCAAGGGTTAAAACTGAAAAGTTCTTTGTGCAAGATGAGAAAGGGCTGAACAAAACAGAAACATATTTTTCATTTAACTACTGAAGTCCTAGCTGTACATCAGAAGGCCTAGCATCTATTTGTGACTTTGTCATCAACTCCATTTATCATGGCCTCCATCACCTGTATGAATGGGGTAATATAAAACCTGCCATCATTTCCTCCATCACAATGTTATGAGATTGTTTTGAAAGTACTTTCATTTCCCCAACAGGAAGGCATTATAGATCTCTATATATACCTGTTATGACTTCTTCGGGGGGAAGAAAAGCACCTTGGAGAAGGCTTGGCTTACAACTTCTAGGACTGAATAATTTCTGAGCCTCACAGGCATACATCACAGAAAGTTCTTTGTGAAGAACGACTTGTTTACTTCTTAGTTTTTCATTTCTAGGGGGTTGCCTCGTCTCCTCTTTCCATTTGTTGTGTTTTAAAAAATGCCAATATAAAGAAGCCACTCAAATTGTGTTAGCTAGCTAGAATGTTGCTTTAGATCTGTCTCTTATACACATCTGCAGTGCAGGAGAGCCACTGAAAAAGCACCTTGGAGAAGGCTTGGCTTACAACTTCTAGGACTGAATAATTTCTGAGCCTCACAGGCATACATCACAGAAAGTTCTTTGTGAAGAACGACTTGTTTACTTCTTAGTTTTTCATTTCTAGGGGGTTGCCTCGTCTCCTCTTTCCATTTGTTGTGTTTTAAAAAATGCCAATATAAAGAAGCCACTCAAATTGTGTTAGCTAGCTAGAATGTTGCTTTAGATGGTTCATTATTTATGTCTTGCTGTCAACATGTGTATTATTTTTACAGAACCCAAAAGCTTTATTCCAGAAACAGCATAACAATTGTTTTAAAGCAGAAAGATGCAAAGGAGCCCGGGAGAGTTAGCTTGGCCCACTTGTAGAAGTAGCAGTAAACCCCATAAATATAGAAGACTGTCTAAATGTGGTATTTTATGAACAGGGTCAACCATCTGGGTGTGAAATGGCCCCTTCTTTGCCACCTAGTCCCCAAGCAATCAGTTTTTTAAATGGCATTTTAGAAAGGTAATGAATATCTACTAACACCAGATGTAAACTTAATTTCAAGGCTGTAGAATAGGCCATAAATAAAAACAATGAGTGATTTCCATAGCTCAGCCAGTTCACACTCATGGAAATAAGGATGATCACATGGAAAGTCAAGAGGTCATCTCAAGCAGGGTAAAATGGCAGGTAGTAGGAAGTTCAGTTGGTGGTTCTGGCTGTTCTTGCTGTTATTGTTGTGTTGGCTTTTTTTTCCATGGAGTAGTTTTCATAAAGAAAAAATATATATAAAGTAACAATTATTTGTGGTATCTACTGTAAGGATTCAGTATATGACATTCATGAAGCAAGTGGCAGGGAAAAGAGACAAAGGATAAATTTTGAAAGCAGAGTACTTTTGATGTTTTCTTTCAACTATGCTATGCTAGGCGATGGTAAGTTGCTTCAGTTGTGTCTGACTCTGAGATCCTGTGGACTGTAGCCTGCCAGGCTCCTGTGTCCATGAGATTCTCCAGACAAGAATACTGGAGTGGGTTGCCATGCCCTTCTCCAATGAGTCTTCCTGACCCAGGGATCGAACCCTCATTTCTTATGTCTCCTGCATTGGTAGGTGGGCTCTTTACCACTAATGCCACCTGGGAAGCCCTTTCTTCCAACTATTATAGCTTATAACTTCAAACTACACTCTTATATATCACTTGGATGAAGCTTAATTGTACTTATTCATCTAGAGCCTAGTGCGGAAGTGGGAAGTAAGGAACTCTTCAGATTATCACTGGTTTAGGAAGGCTGAGCCACATTGTTTTGCCTCGGTAGGAAATGGATCATGCCCCAGCTCTCAGGATTCCCTCCACAACCAATTGGTTAACAAGTCTTGTTGATTTTTTTCTGCATGTAACTTTCTCATTCAGTGCCTCTTTTCCATGTTAAATTCAGCTTCCCTTCCACAGGTTTCTGTCACCGGTCAGATTACAGCACAAGCCCCTTGAATGATTTTCTAGCTTAGAGTAGTCCAGCTCTTCGAATTTATCTTATATTCCCATGCCAGGTTAATCTTCCAGAAATACTGCTTTGATCTTGCCACTCTGTTACAAATCAGCAAGATGAAGGCCAACATTCTTAGCCTAGCATGCAAGACTCCAGGTTCACCTTTCAAGTTTCACTCCACAGACCTTCTGCTCATGCCAAACTAGATAATTCATCATTTGTGATGCAGACTCTGCTCCAATCTTCTCCTCCATAAGTTTCAGTGCATCTAGAAGCCTATTTAGCCCTTTTTGCCACCCAATCACTTTCACTTTTCACTTTCATGCATTGGAGAAGGAAATGGCAACCCACTCCAGTGTTCTTGCCTGGAGAATCCCAGGGACAGAGGAGCATGGTGGGCTGCTGTCTATGGGGTTGCACAGAGTAGAACATGACTGAAGCAACTTAGTAGCAGCAGCAGCCACCCAATCAAATTCAGCAACTACTTAAATTCTATTTTTCTGCCAAAACTCAGCTAAAATCCAGTCCCATTGGTGGCAGCTTTAAAACATGCCCTCCAATTCTTTTACACTTCTCCCACTGAGAAGTGGAGTCTAGGTCCCCTTCTTTAAGTGTAGGTTGATCTTTAGGGATTCTTTTTCATAGAAAGCAGCAGAGGGAAGGCTGCATAATTTTCAAGGCTCCATCAGAATCAGCAACTACTTAAATTCTATTTTTCTGCCAAAACTCAGCTAAAATCCAGTCCCATTGGTGGCAGCTTTAAAACATGCCCTCCAATTCTTTTACACTTCTCCCACTGAGAAGTGGAGTCTAGGTCCCCTTCTTTAAGTGTAGGTTGATCTTTAGGGATTCTTTTTCATAGAAAGCAGCAGAGGGAAGGCTGCATAATTTTCAAGGCTCCATCAGAAATGCCCATGTGCCTGTTGCCTGCTTGTCTTGGGATGCCTGCTCTAGGGACAATCAGGAACCATGATGGAAGGACCTTATCTAAATACTCTGATAACAGCCCAGCTGAGCTCTAGCATAAATGCCCATCAAGGAAGGAGACCTCTTGGATGTCCAGCTCACAGAGCCTTCAGGTGACTCCCCGTCAACATCCCAGCAATGAATTGCTCCACCAAGCCTTAGACAAATTGTTTTGTTAAGCCACTAAGTTTGGAGGGTAATTTGCTATGCAACAATAATAATTAGAACATTAGAATCCTCTTCCTTACCTCCCAATTCTAGAGTCATCTCTCTTTTAAATTCCATAGCAATTATTCTCTATTCTCATTCACTCTGGCAATATTAATTAAGGCATCTACTAAGTCATATAGACCCATATGCTGGATACTGGGGAAGCAACAGATTTTGAGGAAGACAATAATTCCTGCACACAGGTATTTGGAGTCTGATGAAGAAAAATGAGAAAACAGACAGTAATAATTATGCCTATGATAAATATTTGAGCATCTATTTTGTGCAGGGCAATGTGCTACAAAGAGATGAGTTTGAAAATGCTAATTTTTATAGGCCATGAGACACTGATGCAGAATTATCCTGGAAATAACTGAGTGTGTGAATCTGAGGTCCTGCAGAGAGAAGTGGGCTAGAGAGTCAGATTTGGGAGTCACCAATGCTTGATAATAGTGAAAACATAAGCGTGGATGAGATTCTCCAGAAGCCGGGGTGGAAGCCCCACCCAGGTAAGAACTTTAACACAAAGGAAGCATGTCCTTCAAAGGAAAAGAAGGATCAGAGAAAAGGCAAGGGAACTGAATTCTGTGAGTTCCTCAGATCAAGGTCAATGGGTATTTCAAGGATCGGCACTGGGCGTGGGGGGTGGTCAACTATGTGAAATGCTGTGAGGGCCAGATAAATCAGGCCCGAGAAGCATAATGTTGATGTAGACAATGAAAATGTCTCTTACATTCATTTCATTGTGGTCTAGGATAATTACATGAAAATGCTTTCAAGTATTAATGGTCTCTCTAAAGCTTCATGGTCTCTGTGGACAAGAAGAGTTTGTGTTGCAAACTGCACATAGTTACAAGACTCAAATGTAAAAAATGAAAACAATTTTTTGTTAACTGAAAGGAACTATCTGGTTCCCATTGCTGCTGATGGCAGATTTTATCTTGCCATCATTCTTGCAATGTATTTATTTCTATTTTGAAACACATTCCTTTTTCTTAGTACATGTTCAGATCCAAGATTATCTGGGTTCTCAGGGGTACTAATGTTTGGTCCTGGCAGAGAGCGTTTCCCATTAGCATCCACTGCATGTGCTGGCCTCTGCTTGGGTGGCACTCCTTTGCTCAGATTTTGAACATCAACCTATATCTTCATTTGGGGCTTTCCTGAGGCTCAGTGGTAGAGAATCCGCCTGCCAGTGCAGGAGATATGGGTTCAGTCCCTGGTGGGAGAAGTTCCCACGTGCCGTGGAGCAAGTAAGCCTGGGTGCCACGCTTCTGAGCCTGTGTTCTGGAGCCCCGGAGCCACAACTACTGAGCCATGGCTCTGCAGCTACTGAAGCCTGCAAACCCTTGAGCCCATGCTCCACAGCAAGGGAAGCCACCTCAGTGAGACGCCCTTTCCCCGCATCTAGAGAGTAGCCCCTGCTTGCTGCAGCTCTATAAAAGCCCACTCAGAAACAAAGACCCACCATAGCCAAAAGTTTAAAAAAAAAAATTATAAAAAAAAGCACAACTATTTCTTCATTGTATCCATTGCTAATGTCTGAGGCCCCATCATGGCCTACTTCTGTTGATCTCGGCAACCTGAATCATCTCTGTTCTCTCTCAAGTCTGCTACTGACCAGGTACCTTATCCTCCGCTGCAGTGACCACAGTGCTGGGAGCCCCGGACATCTCCTCAGTCATTCCTCCTCTGCCTCCCAAGAACCCATGATCGTGGAGCTTCCTGAGAGTTCACGGCAGACATTCTCTAAAACTTACACCTCTAAAAAACCCCACTGCTGTTATATATTTCCTATTATGTCACAATACCAATTTAGGGCATAGAATTTCATACATGAAGCCAAGTTTTCAAAATCTCTCTCAAAACCTATTCTCTCTTAAGACCCCGAAGAGCTCTTGAAAAGCAAAACTGTTTTGGCTATCAGATGACTTTCTCTGCTCTGGATTTTAATACCCTTTGTGAAAGTCAACATTGCTTTATTCTAGACTGTATTACTTACCACTTCTTGACTGATAAATGTCATTGATACAATAGAGAGAAAATAGGACAACTAAGATTTTTCCAGGAACAACAAAAAAATACATCATATAATAGTTTTTTCAAGTATTACCCAATTCTATTGGTTATGCAAATAGTAAGTGATTAAATTTTGTTATTTAAAATATTTGTTGATGGTTATTTGTTATGAGAAAGGCAACTGAATTGGCCTAACATTTGCTGTCTTTTTATAAATTTGATGTTTCATGGTCAATCTTTAAAGGATCCTATTCCATTACTAGGACTTAAACTATAAACTTTTAATCTATAAATAGTATCAACTATCATAGTGTCACTGGTGGTTATGGCTTTGCTGTCCCAAAAATGATGTTCCATAGGCATTATTAAATAAGAAATAAAGATTAGTGTGTTTTCCCCTGTAATTATCCTTCTTTGCATGAAAGTAAAACTCTTATTAAAACAAACACATATACTTATTAATATTCCTACATAATTGCTCTGCTTAAATGGGACATATAATTAGGAGGTAATTTAAATAAATATAAGACTAAATAAATATAAAACTACATCTCCTTTCTCATAATCATTGTTGTTAATCATTGCTTAATTTAATCCTGGGTTTATCCTGAATTTAAAGAGAAATAACACACCCTATATCTTTCCCTAAATCAAACCTCCGTTTTCTAGACCACCTTCCCCAGCTGATACCCCTCTGCGTATTTCTGATTAAGGAATGTTTTTGTAACTGTTTGTTTCTCCAGGGTACTATTCAAGCAATTTCCCATAAATTCTAATTCTCCTCTTTTAAGTGCATATGCTTGTCCTTTTTCTCTTTTCTTTTCTGGAATCTTAACAGAAACTGAGAGAGAGAAATGTGTATAGAGACATGTAGTACCTGAGGAAACCTAACTGTTTCATCTAGTAATCAGTCCTGAATCATGACTTCATATGTAAAACTGCTTTCAAAATAGGCTAGGTTTACAAAGCAAAGCTTATCAACAGTAATTTTTTTCTAATTAGAGTCTTGGATTTTTAAAAAAAGAGATAGAAAATAATGTTACCCTAGTTGGGCTAACTTTCCACTAGCAGAAAAGCAAGGCAATATCATGTTAGGGGTGAATACATGCCCTTGACAGTGTTTCTGTTTGTGTTCAACACAAGGAAGAGAAGATAGCAAGGTGAATGAGGAGGTAAGAGTCAATCAAATCTTAGGTAGTGACCTGCAAATATAGCAAAGTTGGGGAAATAAAGTTATTGAAAACAAAACAATGGTAGGAGAAAAGAATAAGAAAAAAATGTGATTAAAGAAAAAAGAGAAGAAAAAAAGACTGACTCAGATTGCTTTAAGGGGAGGTGGAAGTGTTAATGTCATTAAGGGGGTTGGAGGGAAGGGATAAATCAGGATATTGGGACCGACATATACATGCTACTATATATAACACAGATAACTAATCAGGACCTATGGTATAGCACAGGGAACTCTACTCCACACTCTGTAATGACCTATAGGGGAAAAGAACCTAAAAGTGAGTGGGTTTATTTATTTGTATAAGAGATTCACTTTGCTGTATACCTGAAACTCACACAATATTTTAAATCAACTATATTTCAATAAAATTTTTTTCAAAAATCTGGTCACACTGCTGAGCCCACGTGCCACAGCTATTGAAGCATCAGCATCTAAAGCCCATGCTCCACAAGAAAAGCCATCACAGTGAGAAGCCAACACTGCAACCAGAGTAGCCCCTCCCTGCTGCAACTAGAGGAAGCCTGTACAAAGCGGTGAAGACCCACTTCAGTCCAGTCGCTCAGTCGTGTCCGACTCCTTGCAGCCCCATGGACTGCAGCACACCAGGCTTCCCTGTCCATCACCAACTCCAGCGCCTACTTAAACCCATGTCCATCCTGTCAGTGATGCCATCCAACCGTCTCATCCTGTCGTCCCCTTCTCCTCCTGCCTTCTACCTTTCCCAGCATCAGCGTCTTTTCGAATGAGTTGGTTCTTCACATCTGATGGCCAAACTATTGGAGTTTCAGTTTCAGCATCAGTCCTTCCAATGAACACCCAGGACTAATCTCCTTTAGGATGGACTGGTTGGATCTCCTTGCAGTCCAAGGGACTCTCAAGAGTCTTCTCCAACACCACAGTTCAAAAGCATCAATTCTTCGGTGCTCAACTTTCTTTATAGTCCAACTCTCACATCCATACATGACCACTGGAAAAACCATAGCTTTGACTAGATGGACCTTTGTTGCTAAAGTAATGTCTCTGCTGCTGCTGCTAAGTCACTTCAGGCGTGTCCGACTCTGTATAACCCCACAGACAGTAGCGCACCAGGCTCCCCCGTCCCTGGGACTCTCCAAGCAAGAACACTGGAGTGGGTTGCCATTTCCTTGTCCAATGCATAAAAGTGAAAAGTGAAAGGTAAGTCGTTCGGTTGTGTAAGACAGTTTGCAACCCCATGGACTGCAGCCTACCAGGCTCCTCCGTCCATGGGATTTTCCAGGCAAGAGTACTGGAATGGGGTGCCATTGTCTTCTCCAATATCTCTGCTTAGGCAACCAAAATAAATAAATAAATAAAATTAATTAAAAAAAATCTGGGGATATAAATCCTAATAAAATTCTTAACTATCTCCTCAAAACATAATAAAGTCAATGAGGGAAAAGGAGTAAACATATGGATAATTTCAAAAGCAGAATGAAGGAAATATTGGCCTTATGGTTGGAAAAAAAATATTTTTGTTGTAGTATTCACTGTGAGTGAAGCAATTTAAAAGCAGTGTCTAATACCTCATTCTGTCCCCTGCGAGTTATTTGTACATACTTGCTTGACACAAGCTAGGGTAGGAGGTTCATGGAGGAAGCTGGAGTGTGTGAGTGAGGAAATGACTGACAATTTTCTGTGCAGAGAAAATTCAGCTGGATTACAAAAAGGGGAACATCTGCTGCTGGTACCTGATCTATGACATACTTAAATACTTTAGTGATGTGTTTATCACTGTGGTCTCCTTCCCACGGCTCACAGTGGGTGGGTGGATAAGTGGTGCACCACACTCTAAAAAGCCCCTTCACTGACTTTAGAAGGACCACACTGAACAATCTGTCCCTCATCTGAACCATCACCTTTCTGCTTTCTAGCCTCAGTGCTAAAGGCACAAATGAAGTTACAGAAAATTGTATATGATTTATAAAGTAAATATGTCTCCTAGTCATTTTCAACCTTTTCTGTCTTCACCATTTGTGGAGATTAGAGGTAACATTTGTTTATCCAGGAAGGGTGGCACCTACTTCCTCTATTTCAGAGAGTCTTTGGCCAGAGAGGATCAATGATGACTCCTTGTTCTCAGACAACCAGGCATGACCTAAGCTTTACCTATTCTTAACTAATTTACTTAATCTTACTAATGAAAAGTGATGTGTTTGAGAACCACATTTTCAACAATGTTCTTTTCTACTTATGAATCTTTGAATATTTTTTCTAATGAATTACTAAGCTAAAAAGTCAGATATGTCCAACAAAAAAAACATGAAATGATGCCTGCCTCACAATGGTCATTTTCCTGTTATGTCTTATGAGACTAAAAATGTTCTGGGCTATTTGCTTCAAAATAATCCTCTGGGGAATGGAGATTTGGAGGTTATAAGCAAAACTAGATTGGCATCTGTTGATAATTGTTGACACAGGATAATAGGATGAGGAAGTTCATTATTCTATTCTGGTTTTGTAATTAAATGTGTACATACAGATGTTCACAGTAACAATATTTATAACACCAAAAAGGTAGAAATAACTACTGGATTATTTAAAAGAATGGCTAAAAAATGATAGATGATAATATATTTTTTTAATTGAATTATCATAAAATTAACATATAGCCACTAAAGAAAAATCATGTTTTCAATGAATATTTAATGACATGGAATAATGTTCACAATCTGCTAAGTGAAAAATCTGAGTGGAAATCCATATGTACAAGTATGGTATCCATTTTTTAACATATAAATGCTTGGGATGAAACTCCCTGGGTTGGCCCAAATCTAACTTTCATCCTAAAAAGGTAATAAGAAATGCATAAAAAAGAGTTGTGTATACAGGTGCTCATTATAGAGTTTATTATAATTTTTAAAATAATAGATAATTTAGAAACTGGTCAATTTAATGTGATATGCCTATTTCAAACATTAGCTTCCCTGGTGGCTCAGTTGTAAAGAATCTGCCTGCCAATACAGGAAACATGGGTTTGATCCCTGGGTTGGCAAGATCCCCTGGAGAAGAAAATGCAACCCATTCCAGTATTCTTGCCTGGGAAATCCCGTGGACATAAGAGCCTGGTAGGCCACAGTCCATGGGGTCGAAAAAGAGTCAGACATAACTCAGCGACTAAACAACAGCAATATACAGTCATTAAATGACCTTTTTGAAGATATTTAATGAAATTGGAAAATGATGTCAAGTTAAATAGCACAATACCAAACTCTATATAGATAGCATTATTCACATTTATTGAAAAAAAAGTAAAATCAATTTATAACTTGGTAATTTGGAATTTTGAATATTTAAGTATAGGAACAACAATTGAAGCAGAAGGTAATTTTCTGGGTTAGACTTAGCCTTGGGTTAGAACTAAGTCACAGATAAAAACAGCACTCCTACAGATTTCCAAGTTCTTTTCTAAAACACATGAGACCAATCAAATTAGACTCTCTGGTCCAGGTTTTACAGCAAACTCTCTCTTGGGCAATGAAGCATTTCTGATAAAAGCTCTTTTGTCCCTAAAAGCCCTCAACCCTAGGCTGAAGCTTCATGTCTTGTGATAGATATTTTGATGACCAATGAAACATCCACTTCTTTCTTGAGCCCCATAGCAACTCCTCCCAGGTAAGGTACCTTCCCAACCTTCATCTCTAGGGCTGATACAAGAGACCTACAGATGGGTCTTAATTCCCACACCTCTCCTCCACTGGAGATGGGAGCTACTCTCAGTGGGTATTTCCTTTTCCTGGCTTTGTGTAGTTAGGAAATAGACCTAAATGGGTCAGTACATCAAGAGCTACTTCATCTTAAATCCCTATCTGCTTTCATATTTGTCCAGCACAAGAGTTTTGACACTCTTTTTAGAGTGCTTCCCAGCTAATTTATTTGGAACAGGAGAACCTGAAGCAAGATTATGCCCTGAACGCTTGCCCTTTTACCAACATTGCTCAGCATCTGTGCTAGTGTTAGTCATTCAGTTGTGTCCAACTCCTTGCGATCCCATGGACTGTAGCCCATCAGGCTATATGTCCATGGAGTTCCCCAGGCAAGAATACTTGAGTGGCTAGCTATTCCCTTCTCCAGGGGATCTTCCCCACCCAGGGATAGAACCCAGGTCTACTACCTTGTGGGCAGATTCTTTACCCTCTGAGCCACCAGAGATGCCCCAATCATTCCTAAAACCACCCTTCTAAACACACACACACACATACACACCCCTCAAAAATCCCTAATAAAAAATAGCTCTTAAAAATCAACTTATGAAAAATCCATTAACTTCCAAAAGAAAATTGGGTAAGGGGCATAAAGAGGTAATTTGGATGTAGTCCACTAGGCTCTTCTGCTATAACATTTTCCAGGCAAGGATACTGGAGTGGGCTGCCATTTCCTTTTCCAGAGGATTTTTCCAACCCAGGGATTGAACCTGGGCCTTCTGCATTGCAGGCAGATTCTTTACCATCTGAGCCTCTAGAGAAGCCCTTAATTATACTAAAGAAGAACCGCAAAGACCAATACATGCAAAAGAGAATATTCAATCTCTCTCTGGTAATTAAACATAGATCAATTAATCCACAGTTAAATATATTGCTTTCTTATCATTTTGGTATCTTTTATTAAATGATAATATTTAATAGCAAGAGAGTAGCATTATGGGTATAATCATGTTCTTGGGTTGTTGGTTTAAAGTTGATTTAACTGAAAAGTAATTCAGCAATATGTATCAAGAAATATCAAGAGATTTTTTTTTCTGTCACCTAGTGGTTTATTAATAATTTCTAGGAATCTGATACAAGTATCAGCAATGTTGACAAAGATTTTGGTATAAGTTTGTTCATTACAACAGTATTTATAGTGGTAAGGAATCAGATACACTCTTACTGCTCAGTAATGAGACTAGTAAATTGGGCATACTTATACTATGAAATAGTATACAGCCATAAAAACAATCATATTTTTAGGCTGGCCTCTACCAATCTTTTGACTATCTGCTCACTTCTAGAAAATCTCTTCAGATAGGTGCTACTCTCTCATTTTCTATTCCATGTTATACTACTTATCTCATTTCATTGTAGTTGCTTTTTAATCACATGTCTTCTTAATCAACCACAAACACCAAGAGGACAAGGGCCATGTCTGGTTTTTAATTAAATGTGTCCCAAGTGCCTGGAAAAATACCTGACATACTGTAAGCACTAAAACAAATAGTTGCTAAGTAAATATTAACAATTTGAGAAAACAGTCATAATAAAACTTCTGGTAAAGAAAACAAAATACAAAAATATGTATAAAATCTGATCCAAACTCAGAAGAATATAAAGAGATATTATGTGTGTGTGTATAATCACATGAAGGCTTCCTAGGTGGCTCAGTGGTAAAGAATCTGCCTGCCAATGCAGGAGACATGGCTTTGATCCCTGGGTCAGGAAGAGCCCATGGAGAAGGAAATGGCAGCCCACTCCAGTATTCTTGCCTGGGAAGGTTCATGGACAGAGGAGCCGGGAGACTTGGCTCCTCTGTCCATGAGCCTTCCCAGGCAAGAATACCTGTATATATATATACATACATACATATACAGTATATACATACATATGTATATATATACTGAAGAAGAAACAAAACTGCTTATATTTGAGTAATATCTGGTGATAGGAATTTAAGTCATTGTTATTCCCCTTTTCAAACTTTCATATATACATTTTCTGCAATGGGCATATATGTATCATTTTTGTAAACAGAGGAAAAAAATTACAAATTCCCCATAGAAAACTGAGTGAAAATTTTCCACAACTAAGTTTCAATACATATCTAATTTTTCCATCATTTGTAGTTTTTTTTTCCCTACCCTTTAATTCTGTAACTCCTCTTTTTGAACAAAAAGAAAAAAATTTCTATTAACATCATCTTAGAAAACAAATGACATGTGAAAATTGTACTTTTTTCTGGTCTCCTGGGAAATATATGTGTGTGTGCATGTGTGTGTTTGCCAACAGGATTTTTTAGGCCTGAAACTAAACTGTTATTACTGATAGTGACTATTCATGACACCTACTCAGACTGGGTGTGTTTGGAAACTTGCCCTGCAAATCGGATAAGCTAACAGTTTCCCATCATGTTTTCTCACTCACTGTGCATTCCTACATGCAGAGGGAGTTGTCCTAGTTACTCTGGTTACCAGTTTTTAAAATGCAACAACACAACATTTTATGAAAAGAATGAAACTTTGAAGATGGAATCACTACATATTCATGCTATTATTTGAAAATTAAATTAAAACAACTGCTCTAAAATGCTTATTTTCCACCAAAATGATTCTGTGATCTTTAGTTTCCTACTCTTTATAGATACTGTTACCTATGCCACAGGATACTATTAACTGTGATTTATTTGTTCTAGTATCTGGTGGGCTGCAGTCCACGGGGTCACAAAGAGTTTCACATGACTTAGCGACTGAAAAACAATGACAATTTATACACAAAATACTTGTTCAAGTGCCACAGATGACAAGGGAAACATTCTGAAGGTAGAAAAGTACTTCAAGGACAAAGAAAGCCATGGAATGGGACAAGAGAGGAGTCTTGGTGGTGAATAGAGAAAGCGCATTTAGGTACAAGAGAAAGTCAGTAACTGAAAACTCCTCATCACATTCACTCTGAGCAATGCCCCACCTTGCCCCTCCTCTGGGGAAGTGCAGCCTCTTCCTCCTCCAGACTTCACCAGCCCTCTCTAGTCCCCAGTCTCCCAAGCTCTGCAGACCTGCAGGTAACCTCAGAGATGAAGCAGTATAATGGAACCAAGGGCTTGCAAAATCTGTCCTCACAAGCCCAGCGTGTCCTAGGAAGTACAAGGGAAGAATGCTTGGTTCTTCCCAAGAGCTCAGACTGTCAAGACAGCTGGAGCCATGGAACATTTTGTCTGTAGAATAAAGAAAACCCTTGTGAGCATATCTGGCTTCACTCCACAGGCCCGAGTGCCAATTTCTGAATTCGATGATGCAGTTTTAAATTATAATGGTCTCCATAGTCAATATACATACTATTATGAACTAAGAAAAGAGAGTATGTGAGTATGCGGGTGGAAAATAGTTCAGGCTCTTCACTCAGAATAGTGATCTTAACAGTTTATTGTGCTTTCTTTCTGTGTCATTCTCTTTAAAATTTAGTGTGTATATTGTTAATACCTTTTGGAAGACATTATCAAAACACTTAAAATGGAAATGAAGATTTATGAATTTGACCCAGCAAATATTCTAGAAAATTACTCTAAAAAATACAGTTCACTAATGCTTACCCACAAGGTTATTCGTCAAAGTGTTATCATAATACCAAACTATGAGAAACAATCTATGAAGCTTGATTAAATAAATGATGGTGTATATATACATATATATATATACACACACACAATAAAATATTATTGATCCATTAGATACTATAATATAGTCATCTTTATTATTAACTTAAAGAGATCTCAGTTCAGTTCAGTCACTCAGTCGTGTCTGACTCTTTGCGACCCCATGATTCACAGCACGCCAGGCCTCCCTGTCCATCACCAACTCCCAGAGTTCACTCAAACTCATGTCCACTGAGTCGGTGATGCCATCTAGCCATCTCATCCTCTGTCGTCCCCTTCTCCTCCTGCCCCAATTCCTCCCAGCATCAGAGTCTTTTCAAATGAGTCGACTCTTCACATGAGGTGAGGTGGCCAAAGTATTGGAGTTTCAGCTTTAGCATCAGTCCTTCCAATGAACACCCAGGACTGATCTCCTTTAGGATTGACTGGTTGGATCTCCTTACAGTCCAAGGGACTCTCAAGAGTCTTCTCCAACACCACCGTTTCAAAAGCATCATCTTTATTATTAACTTAGAAAGAGGTCTAGACTTTATCAAATGAAAACGTTAGGCTAAAAATGATATGCATGGTATGATCCTGTTAAACTGAAACATATACATAGAAAACAGTCGAGAGGGTTCTAAACCAAAATATTTGCAATATTTATCTCAGAAGTATTGTCAGCAAATATCAGTCTCTTCTTTCTATACTCTGTCTTTCTATACTTACTGAATGTAAAATAAAGCAAGTGGAAAACATAATCCACTCCTATTTTCTGGGACACAGAAAGATTTTTATTAGAATGATAATTTGAATAGCTAAATATCCCATTTTTCTGTGAAACGTCATACTTGTGTCTGCATGAAGGTGCACTGTGATCCTGGCTTGAGTTTGAACCAAGCAGTAGGTATACAGATATGACATATTTTATTCTTCAACTTACAAGCGTTGGGGTATCAGGAAGTCACCCTGACTATAAGATGAACAAAATTAGTAAAACAGCATTAGCATCTTATCTCCATGCTGTCAGAAGATGCCCCTAATCTTCCAACTGCAATCTGGCAACCTCATGGATGAATAGCTCTGTTCATCAGAAGGTTCTTATTCGGGTATAAAAATACATGGCATGGCTACCACCACCACCACATCCTCTCACAACCTTGGCAGACATCATTAATCACACTTTGTCCTGTGAACCCAGATGTGGCCTCAAAATCCTTTCCAACACAGCTGTGTTCCAGGCAGACCCTATCAATCATTTATTTCAACTCAAGTTGAAACCTATTAGCCATATCTACTCTGATTACTCTGGCTGGAACATTATTATTCCTTTGACTGGTTCCCAGACTACAGAGTTGAGAAGCATGACCACTTTATTTCTCTAATGATCTTTCTTCCCTTCAAATGTCTAGAACTTATAAAGGTGTTACTGACATAAGGTTAATTCACCAAGCAGCATGTTTTAAAAAGCCCTCTACCTCCAGTCCTGACTCACATAAAAGAGCTATCTCTTCTCAAGAACTACAGGACAAAAATTTCCTTTCTTCCTTGTGATTACTACATTTATATTCCATATAGAATAACACAGTATTAAGAACAAAAACAAATATTTACAGATAAAAGGAATATAAAAGCTAGAATGGCCAAAGTTGACTTATATGGAATGAGAGCAATAATGGACTAATTTTTGTTTTCCACATCCACAATTCAGACTTAAATTGAAGAAAATAGAGAAAACCATTAGACCATTCAGGTATGAACTAAATCAAACCCCTTATGATTATACAGTGGAAGTGACAGATTCAAGGCATTAGATCTGATAGACATGATGCCTGAAGAACTATGGACAGAGGTTTGTGACATTGTACCGGAGGCAGTGATCAAAACCATCCTCAAGAAAAAAGAAATGCAAAAAGGCAAAATGGCTCTCTGAGGAGGTCTTACAAATAGCTGAGAAAAAGAAGAGAAGCTAAAGGCAAAGGAGAATAGGAAAGATACACCCATCTGAATGCAGAGTTCCAAAGAATAGCCAGGAGAGATAAGAAAGCCTTCCTCAATGATCAAAGCAAAGAAAGAGAGGAAAACAATAGAATGGGAAAGACTAGAGATCTCTTCAAAAAGAAATTAGAGAAACCAGGGGAATACTTCATGCAAAGATGGGCACAATAAAGGACAGAAACAGTATGGATCTAACAGAAGCAGAAGATATGAAGAAGAGGTGGCAAGAATACACAGAACTATAAAAAGAGATGCTCATGACCCAGATCAGTCACCTAGAGCCAGACATCTTGGAGTGCAAACTCAAGTGGGCCTTAAGACGCATCACTATGAACAATGCTAGTGGAGGTGATAGAATTCCAGCCAAACTATTTCAAATCCTAAATGATGATGCTGCACTCAATATGCCAGCAAATTTGGAAAACTCAGCAGTGGCCACAGAACTGGAAAAGATCAGTTTTCATTAAAATCCCAAAGAAGGGCAATGCCAAAGAATGTTCAAGCTACCACACAATTGTGCTCATTTCACATGCTAGCAAAGTAATGCTCAAAATTGTCCAAGTCAGGCTTCAAAAGTACATGAACTGAGAACTTCCAGATGTTCAAGCTGGATTTAGAAAAGGCAGAGGAATCAGAGATTAAACTGCCAAATCATAGAAATTCAGCATCATAGAATTCAGAATCATAGAAAAAGCAAGAAAATTCCAGAAAAACACCTATTTCTGTTTCATTGACTGTGTAAAGCCTTTGACCGTGAGGATCACAACAAACTGTGGAAAATTCTGAAAGAGATGGGAATACCAGACCACCTGACATGCCTCTTGAGAAACCTGTGTGCAGGTCAAGAAGCAACAGTTAGAAGTGGACATGGAACAACAGATTGGTCCCATATTGGGAAAGGAGTACATCAAGGCTGTATATTGTCACCCTGCTTATTTAACTTATATGCAGAGTACATCATGCGAAATGCCAGACTGGCTAAAGTACAAGCTGGAATCAAGATTGCTGGGAGAAATATCAATAACTTCAGATATGCAGATGATACCATCCTTATGGCAGAAAGTGAAGAGGAACTAAAGAGTCTTTTGATGAAAGTGAAAGAGGAGAGTGAAAAATCTGGCTTAAAACTCAATCAAAAAACTAAGATCATGGTATCCAATCCCATCACTTCATGGCAAACAGATGAGGAAAAAATGGAAACAGTGATAGACTTTATGTTCTTGGGCTCAAAAATCATTGCAAATGGTGACTGCAAATTAAAGACAAAATTAAAAGACTTTTTCTCCTTGGAAGTAAAGCTCTGACAAATCTAGACAGCATATTAAAAAGCAGAGACATTACTTTGCTGACAAATGTCAGTCTAGTCAAGGCTATGGCTTGACTAGTCATGTATGGATGTGAGAGTTGGACCATAAAGAAGGCTGAGCTTTTGAACTGTGGTGCTGGAGAAGACTCTTGAGAATCCCTTGGACTTCAAGGATATCAACCAATCAATCCTAGAGGAAATCAATCCTGAATATTCATTAGAAGGACTGATTATGGCCACTTGATGTAAAAAGCCGATGCATTGGAAAAGACAACAGAGGATGAGATGGTTGGATGGCATAATTAACTCATTGGACATGAGTTTGAGGTAGCTCTGGGAGATGGTGAAGGACAGAAAAGCCTGGTGTGCTCCAGTCCATGGCATCACAACTGAACAACATCCACAAAAAGCATTCTTCTTCCAAAAGTTTGTCTGAGGAAAGCATTATGAGAGAGGTTCCCTGACTAGGAACCTCTACATGTAACATAAGCAGGATCCAGCCTCAGAGAAATGATCACTTGATAATCTGGATCAATATGGCAAATTCATCACAGATTTTTAACTCCAAGCTTCAGATCCCAAACTAACACACACAAAATGTTAGCCCTAGAAAAGTAGAATTGTGCGTTACCATCAATCTAGGAATTTTGAAGAAATCCTGAAAAATTAAGGATAATATAATCATACTGGGTATAGGAAACCATGACCAAATCATGTATGAGAAATGTAGCAATAAAAAATTTATGAAGGGATTAAAGTTTTAAAAGGATAAGGCAGTTGGGAAATTGTATTTCCTTTTTTAGAGGAAGCAGGATTTTGATAGCCTTTAAAATAACTCCCAAGAATATCCAGCAAAATCTGTAAAAATGTACACTGAAAGAAGAAAAAGAATGGAGCAAAGATAGTCTTCTCAACAAATGGGGCAAGTACAGCTGAACATATACATGCAAGAAAATGAATCTAAAAAAGAAGAAAAAATTTTTAAAAAGAAAGTGAATCTACCCACAGACCTTATTCCCTTCACAAAAATTAACTCAAAATGGATCACAGACCTAAATGTAAAATATAAAACTGAAACATAGAAAAAAACCTAGATGACCTTGTATATGGTGATGATTTTTAAGGATACATCAAAGACATAATTAATGAAAGAAAATTAGTAGGCTTGACTTCATTAAAATTAAATTTATTGCTCCTCAAAATATGGTATCAAGATATTAGAAGATAAGCCACAAATTGGGGGAAAAAAGATACAACGAATAAAGGACTATTATCCAAAACATACAAATAACTCTTTTAACACTCAACAATAAGGAAACAAACCAAAACAAAAACAGGGCCAAAGATCCCTCACGAATGAGGATACACAAATGCAAATAAACATTTGAAAAGACGCTTTATCTCATACGTCATCAGGGAAGCACAAATAAAAATAACAACAAGGCACCACTCAGTTTAGTTCAATTCAGTTTAGTCGCTCATTCGTGTCCGACTCTTTGCGACCCCATGAATCGCAGCAAGCCAGGCCTCCGTGTCCATCACCAACTCCCGCAGTTCACTCAGAATCACGTCCATCGAGTCCGTGATGCCATCCAGCCATCTCATCCTCTGTTGTTTCCTTCTTCTCCTGCCCCCAATCACTCCCAGCATCAGAATCTTTTCCAATGAGTCAACTCTTCGCATGAGGTGGCCAAAGTACTGGAGTTTCAGCTTAAGCATTATTCCCTCCAAAGAAATTCCAGGGCTGATCTCCTTCAGAATGGACTGGTTGGATCTCCTTGCAATCCAAGGGACTCTCAAGAGTCTTCTCCAACACCACACTTCAAAAGCATCAATTCTTCGGCTCTCAGCCTTCTTCACAGTCCAACTCTCACATCCATACATGACTACTGGAAAAACCTTAGCCTTGACTAAACGGACCTTTGTTGGCAAAGTAATGTCTCTGCTTTTGAATATGCTATCTAGGTTGGTCATAACTTTTCTTCCAAGGAGTAAGCATCTTTTAATTTCACAATCTGCAGTGATTTGGGAGCCCAAAATATTAAAGTCTGATACTGTTTCCACTGTTTCCCCATCTATTTCCCATGAAATGATGGGACCAGATGCCATGATTTTCATTTTCTGAATGTTGAGCTTTGTCAACTTTTTCACTCTCCTCTTTCACTTTCATCAAGAGGCTCTTTAGTTCCTCTTCACTTTCTGCCATAAGGGTGGTGTCATCTGCATATCTGAGGTTATTGATATTTCTCCCAGCAATCTTGATTCCAGCTTGTGCTTTTTTCAGACCAGCATTTCTCATGATGTACTCTGCATAGAAGTTAAATAAGCAGAGTGACAATATACAGCCTTGGTGTATTCCTTTTCTATTTGGAACCAGTCTGTTGTTCCATGTCCAGTTCTAACTGTTGCTTCCTGACCTGCATACAGATTTCTCAAGCGGCAGGTCAGGTGGTCTAGTATTCTCACCTCTTTCAGAATTTTCCATAGTTTATTGTGATCCACACAGTCAAAGGCTTTGGCATAGTCAATAAAGCAGAAATTGATGTTTTTCTGGAACTCTCTTGCTTTTTCCATGATCCAGCGGATGTTGGCAATTTGATCTCTGGTTCCTCTGCTTTTTCTAAAACCAAGGCACCACTACATACATACTAAGTGTGTATTAGAATGGCCAATATCTGGAGCACTGACAACACCAAATGCTGGTTCAAATGTGGAGGCACAGGAACTCTTATTCATGGCCAGGAGGAGTACAAAATGATATGGCCAACTTGCAAGACAGCTTGGCAGTTTCTTACAAAATTAAACATACTCCTACCATATGATCCAACCTAGATAGCATATTAAAAAGCAGAGACATTACTTTGCTAACAAAGGTCTGTCTAGTCAAGGCTATGGGTTTTCCAGCAATCATGTATGGATATGAGAGTTGGGCTGTGAAAAAAGCTGAGCGCCGAAGAATTGATGCTTTTGAACTGTGGTGTTGGAGAAGACTCTTGAGAGTCCCTTGGACTTCAAGAAGATCCAACCAGTCCATCCTAAAGGAGATCAGTCCTGGGTGTTCATTGGAAGGACTGATGTTGAAGCTGAAACTCCAAAACTTTGGCCACCTCATGCAAACAGTTGACTCATTGGAAAAGACTCTGATTCTGGGAGGGATTGGGGGCAGGAGGAGAAGGGGACGACAGAGGATGAGATGGCTGGATAGCATCACCGACTCAATGGACATGAATTTGTGTAAACCCCAGAAGTTGGTGATGGACAGGGAGGCCTGGTGTGCTGCGATTCACGAGGTCACAAAGAGTCGGATTGACTGAGCGACTAAAATGAACTGAACTGAACTGAACCAAACCATAGGATCCAGTACTTATACTCTTTGATATTCATCCAAAGGAGCTGAAAAATTATGTCCAGATAAAAACCAACACAGATGCTTATAAAAGTTTTATACATAATTGTCAACACCTGGAAATAACCAACACATCCTTCAGTATTCTGATGAATGAATAAATAAACCTTGGTACATTCAGACAATGGAATATTATTCACTGCTAAAAAAAATGACCCATCAACCATGAAGATAGATGGAAGAACCTTAAATACACATGACTAAGAAGCCAATCTGAAAAGACTGCATATATCATGGATCCAGCTATATGACATTCTGGAATAGGCAAATCCATGGAGATAGTAAAAAGATCAGGATCAGAGGGGATGAATAGGGAGTGCATAGAGGATTTTTAGGCAACTGAAAATGCTTGGTATCATACTATAAAGATGTTACATGTCAGTATACATTTGTCCAAACCTACAGAATGTACACCATGAGTAATGTAAACTGTGGACTTTTGGTGATAATGATGTGCTCGTGTAGGTTTACCAGTTGTAACAAAAATTAGTACTGGGTGGGTGGAGGGGGGAGGCAGTTTGTTGGTAATGGGGGAGACTATGCATGAGTGGGGGCAGGGAGTATATGAGAACTCTCTGAAAGTGAAAGTCACTCAGTCATATCTGACTCTTTGTGATCCCATGGACTATAGAGTCCATGGAATTCTCCAGGCTGGAATACTGGAGTGGGTACCTTTTCCCTTCTCCAGGGGATCTTCCCAACCCAAGGATCGAACCCAGGTCTCCCACATTGCAGGTGGATTCTTTACCAGCTGAGCTACAGGGGAAGCCCAAGAATACTGGAATGTGTAACCTATCCCTTCTTCAGAGGATCTTCCTGACACAGGAATCAAACTGGGGTCTCCTGCATTGCAGGCAGATTCTTTACCAACTGAGAACTCTCTGAACCTTCCTTTTAATCTTGTTGTGAACCTAAAACTACTCTTTAAAAAATCAAGTGTTGAAAGAAAGATTACTGCAAATAAAAGAAGAAAGGGGGAGAGGGGAGAAAGAAAGAGGACGGATGGGAGGGAAGGAGGGAAGAAAGATGGGGAAGGCTGGAAACAACTGTTCGGCAGCTTGGATAAAGAGCACCCAAGAATACTGGAATGTGTAACCTATCCCTTCTTCAGAGGATCTTCCTGACACAGGAATCAAACTGGGGTCTCCTGCATTGCAGGCAGATTCTTTACCAACTGAGAACTCTCTGAACCTTCCTTTTAATCTTGTTGTGAACCTAAAACTACTCTTTAAAAAATCAAGTGTTGAAAGAAAGATTACTGCAAATAAAAGAAGAAAGGGGGAGAGGGGAGAAAGAAAGAGGACGGATGGGAGGGAAGGAGGGAAGAAAGATGGGGAAGGCTGGAAACAACTGTTCGGCAGCTTGGATAAAGAGCCGGGAAAAGTCGTCACCCTCCAACATCCATTTAGTGACTCGTGTGAAATGAGCTCGTTCTGAAGTTCAGTTTCCTATATTTGGAAATCAGGGTTTTACATTCTCAGCAGACATGCCAAGTGCTCTCTCCTTGTCCCCTTTCCATGGCAAGGAAAAGTGTACACAGATCTGCTTCCGTACAGATTCCTCGTTGTCACTGAAAGAATAGCTGGCTTCCTATGAGGCTGTATGAGATCCTCTTTTACCTATGGAATTAGGTGTCAGGAAAGAGCATTGCTTGCCCTGCATAGCAATAGAGCAGTTTCCTCAAATAACCACAGAGATAGAATGGCAGTTTGTACAATGTCTCCCTTAGCCTGGTGTATATAAAGTGTCATTTGCTTATGGTATTTTCCTGACCTCAAAAGATAAACAGGAAGGTGGTCCAAGGGAATCACATGGTAACCCTTTCATAAAATAATAAGAGGTAGGTTTGTGTCTGCAGGGCTCTTGTATAATTCTGCTTTAGCCCTCACAAAGAGCCCTGTAAGGTGGGAACGACAGATATAATTATTATCTGTTATTTTAGAGAAGGATAATTTTCAGCCCAGAGCATTTAATGAAACGTCAAAGAACAATCAGCAAGTCACTCAGGCTGGCTTCATAAATACCTCCCATGTGTGACAATTACTGTTCTGAACAAGGGCCAAAAACTGGAAAGTCTTTCAACAGGGAACCTGGGGTCTAGCAGGGGGAGGCAGGTAGTAAACATGTGTCATTTTAAAATATAGCAGTGTGTAAACAAGGACATGCCCATCTCAAACTCCCTGTCTATCCTTTTCCCCTTTCTTTCCCCCACTACCCACACCAAGCAATCACAGGTTTGTTCTCTACGACTGTGAGTTTCTATTTTGTAAGTTCCTTTGTATCATGTCTTTTTAGGTTCCACATGTAGCTTGTGGATTTCTGCTCAATGTTCTGCAGCAGCCAGGATGGGAGGGAAGTCTGGGGGAGAATGGATACATGTATATGTATGGCTGAGTTCCTTTGCTGTTCACCTGAAGCTATCACAACATTGTTAATGGTCTATGCTGCCGCGGCTGTCACTTCAGTCATGTCCGACTCTGTGCAGCCCCATAGACGGCAGTCCAGGCTCCGCCGTCCCTGGGATTCTCCAGGCAAGAACACTGGACGGGTTGCCATTTCCTTCTCCAATGCATGAAAGTGAAGTCACTCAGTTGTGTCTGACTCTTTATGACCCCACGGACTGCAGCCTACCCGGCTCCATCATCCATGGGATTTTCCAGGCAAGAGTACTAGAGTGGGTTGCCATTGCCTTCTCTGGTTAATGGGCTATATATCAATACAAAATAAAGATTCATAAATGAAAAACAAACACATGTCTTAAGTATGTGTCTTAGTCCTTTTGGGCTACTATAATAAAATACCACAGACTGAGTGGCTTACAAAAAACAGAAATGGATTTCTCACAGTTCTGGATGCTGGAAGTTTGAGGTCAGGGTGCCAGCATGGTTGGGTGAGGGAACCTCTTCCAGGTCACTGATTCCTCTCTGAGTCGTCTCATGGCGAAAGGGGTGAGGGATCTCTCTGTAGCCTCTTTTGTAAAGACACTAGTAACTTTCACCTCCCAAAGTTACCATTTCTTCATACCATCACCTTTAGGGGTCAGGATTTTAACATACACATTTGGGAAAGGGGCACAAACATTCAGACCACACACAGCAGTGCATATAATTTCAAGGTGCTGGTAATTACCACAAGGATGATAAACAGGTTGCAAAGGATGACATGGGCTATGGCAGGTAGGGTCTCTGCTTTGGCTCTGATGGAGTTGGGGAAGTTCTCTGGACTGAATTTCCAAAGTCGAGAAGGAGACAGGTGTGTAAAGATCTGAGAAAACAGTATCCCTAGCAGAGGAACAAACATCTTAAGACAATAATGAACTTGGCATGTTAGAGGGATAAAACCAGGATCAATGGAGTTGGGATACTGTGAGCCAAGAGGGGGCCAGTAAGAAACAAGGTCTGAAAGTTAGGTAGGGGTGTAGAACTTTGTGCACTATGGTAAGGCATTTGGGTTTTATTCCAACTTCAGTAGGAAGCTATTTTTAAAATGGTTATTAAGCTACATTTTTTATATATTATAGAATTCACCTATTTCAGGTGTGCAATTCTTTTTAAGTAGTTCAACTAAAGGGTGCAACCATCACCATAAATCAGTTTTAGGATACTTTTATCCTCTCAGTGAAAACTCTCATGCCCACTTACAGTTATCACCTGTTCCCACTTAGTCCATGCAGCTGCTCACCTAATATCTGCTTTTTGAAATGTGCCTTTTCTAGAATTTCATGTAAATGGAATTGTATAATACATAGTATATTCTTGTGTCCAGCTTCTTTCACTTGGCATAATGCTTGTAAGTTTCCATGGCATGTGTCAATAGTTAATGCCTTTTTATTGCTGACCATGTTCCACTATTTGGATACACCAGGGTTTGTTTGTCCATTTACCTGCTGACAAACACACAGGTTGTTCCAGTTTGGGGCTGATATGAATAATGTTGCTATAAACAGTTGCATGCAAGTCCTTATGTGGACAGATGTTCTCATTCCTCTTGCATATATACCTAAAAGCGGAATTGCTGGTTTGTAGGATGGTTTTATATTTAACATTTTGAGAAGCTGCCAAATTGCTTTCCAAAGTGGCTCGCCATCTTACATTCCCACCAGCAATGTATGAGGTTTCCATTTCTCAGCATATTCACCAACATTTGTTGTTGTATGTCTTCTTTATGATAGTCATTCTAAATAAGTATGAAATGATATCTCACTGGGGACTTAATTTGCATTTCCTTAATGACTAATGAATCTGAGAATTTTTTCTGTCCTTATTGCCAATGGACAAGTTGTAAGCAAGAAGGAGATATGGTGTAGTTTATGCATTAAAGCTCAATCTGATCACTAAATGGCGACTATAGATAGGAGACTAGTTAGCAGACAGTGGTGGGTGATAGTGTCCTGGACTCAGCTTATAACAGTCAAAGTAAAAAGGAGCTAGAATGCAGATACATTATGGAGGCAGACAACAGAGTTGGCTGTTGGATTGGATGTAGGTTGTAAGTATTTGGAAAAGAGAATAAATTAGCTGAACCCCTATATAGGCAGTGGTACCATTTATTGCCTTAAGAAAGGTTTATGGGGGAGCAAATATGGTGATTATACTGAGGGTTGGTAATCAGTACTTATTTTGGTCACGTTGCATTTTCTGTGTTAATTATACATCCTAGAGGAAGTGTTGAATATGTAGTTGGATATGACTGTTTGCAGCTCAGAGGAGAGGTCTGGGCTGGAGACAAATTTGAGAGTCATCAGCATAAGGCCAGTATTTAAAGTCATAGGGGCTAAGGAGAAAAAGGAGAGAAAAGGAGAATAGGGTGGAGAATGAAATCCCAGGGGCATTTCAGAGTTGCTTATAGAGATCAGAGACTAAGCCTGACAATTTGAAAATTGGGATTGGGGGGAGGCAGGCTAAGGGAAGCATCTGGAAATATATTCAGTGGATTAGTGAGTCTATACCTACCTGTCCTGTCCTGCACTGTCTTCACCTGCCACCTGTGGCTGGTGGAGCACTTGAAATATGGCTTATCAAATTGAGATATGTATAAAAGGCACAGTGGATTTCAAAAAATACAAGAATGCAAATTCTCATAATTTTTATATGATCACATATTAAAAATATTTGGATATATTGGATTAAATAAAACTATTATTAAAATTAATTTCACCTGTTCCTTTGTACTTTTTAAATGTGGCTTCTAGAAAATTTCAAATAGCATATGTGGTTTATATTCCATTTCTATTTCTATTGTGCTGGTTTTTTATATTCTGCCCACAGTCTCATCCTGATTTTCCTTAAATGCCATTGTAGCATATATATGTACCTATGAATTTATATGAGAATTTCATACATATTTGCTACAAGTCTTTCTAAAGGTATAGACCATGGTCACAACTTAAAAGAAAAGTGCCAATCAATGTCTTTGGTATTTTGGATACATGCTTACATTGTGTGATAGACCTACATCTTAGTTAACACAATACCATGTGGGTCATCTGATCCTTGTTGAACTGTGAAAGTGTAAAAATTCAAGTATCCTACCCTAGATGATTATAAGACTTAATATGTTCTTGCTGACTATGAAAAAAATTCGATCAAATAAATCCCTTCTTCCATCTGGTGAAAGGCAACTTGATTAAATGAAGAGAAACTTAATTATTTAAGTAAGGTCACAGTATGAGTTAGAAACTACTTGATATTTTCTTTATCATTTATCTTTATCTGAGATTCTAACATAGCACAAAAATCAGTTATATCAAATTCTGTTCCCATTGGTATTTTGGTAAGAATTTCTCTTTCAAAAAAAAAAATTCTCTTTGATTTGAGATCATAAACTGTGTGGATGCAATTTGGTGTAATTTCCCCACATTTTCCCCTGCCCCCAATGAATGAGATCTTTTGAACAAGGTAATACCCCCAAAGGGGTAGAGCTACACAGTTTTTTACATTTTATAAGGCAATACTGAGCAGATTTTTATACAGAATTCTGTGAGAACTTTTGTGATCTCAATATAGAGTTCTCCCTAATGTTTATTATTAAAATAACCAACCCTATAGTAATGGATTATTCATCTAGGTCATTGAAGCACTGGTTGGCTGTTTCACAGAGATGAATTTTCTTAGTGGCTAAGCTTTGCATGGGCTTCCCTGGTGGCTCCGTGGTGAAGAACTGGCCTGCCATCGCAGGAGGTGCAAGTTAGATCCCTGGGTTGGGAAGATCCCCTGGAGAAATAAAAGTCAACCCACTCCAGTATTCTTCCTGGGAAATCTCATGGACAGAGGAGCCTGGCAAGGCTACAGTTCATGGGATCTCAAAAGAGTCATACATGACTTAGCAACTAAACAACAGTAACAAGCTTTGCACATGTTGCTTCTCGTAGCACTAAATTTTCCTCCCCAAGCACATCACCCATTGCTGGCCTGGCTACACTGGCAGAACATGCTAAACACACTTTTCATCCTCACTGCATACCTCAGAGAAATTTCTTGTTGTGCAAAGACTATTGAAATTGCCTGGAGACTAGGCAGTCTGGTCCTGATATGCCATTAGCATCTCATGTGATTTAGGGAGTGAAACCCAACCTCGCTGTGCTTCAGCATCCTCACCTGCAGAATTAAGACATCATTCTAAATCAGTAGTTCTTAAATAAAATTCAGCATGCATCAGAGGACTTGTTAAAAGATGAAATGCCCAGCGCAACCCCCAGAGTTTTGGATCCAGTAGGACAAAGTGGGCCCTGAGAATGTGCACTTCTGATCATCTCCAAAGGGATCCTGATAGTGCTGGTTTGTGGACCACTCTGAGAACTGCTGATCATCTCTGCTGTGCCCCTCATAGCTCAGCCTTCTATAATTTTGTACATGTTAAGTGGATGTTTGTTTGTTGGTTGTCTCACTTGACACCGAAATTCCCTAAAGATCTCAGACAGTCTGATAACTCTAAAATAGGATTTCATACAGCAAACCAGTCATCAGAAATGTGACATCTCTAATTTTGATAAATGGAAACTAGATTCTTTTATTAGCATTCTGAGGTGGTATAAAAAAATACACTTTGCAGTTTGGAAAAAGATAAGTCCGTATTAATTTCTTTTCTCAATGTACCAATTACTGCTTCTCCACCTAACCACTACATTTCAGCTGAAATATAAATCTGAGAAAACATGCAGCAGGCTGCCTAATCACTCCCTACACAGCATCCTCTCATGTGGCAGCTTTTCTCCTTGGGCCACTTCCATGAAACAATCATATTTTTTTTATTTCTGCTGTAGTAAAGCTGAGAATCAAAAAGATTATTTAAAATAGTGTGCCATGAAACTATCCTTATTAATTTAAATCTTTGCAGTAGGAATTAGCCAGCGCTTTAGTGTTTTAACACTTAATCAAAGATCATTCCTATATCTGATACAGAATCTAGTTTTTGTTCCAATAACTACAAGACTTTGAAATGTCTTAAATCATGAAAACTTTAGGAATGTAAATACTAATTGTGACTCAGCTAGAGACTTGCCAGCTATAGTTGGAGATGTCATTTGCTTTCCTATTATTTCTGCTTCTTTATTTGTGAAAGAAGAGTGACAGTTTCCTTTGTACACAGTGTTTAATGAGTACATGTTTCATTTTAAGTAATATATTCGCCCAAGTCATTGACTGAAAAATGCTGGATTCCCTATCAGAACAGGCTTCCCTTTTCCCATGAGTGCAGCTTCTGAAGGTACAAACATCCATGGAGGGGGAAGGAGGAAGGTGTCTCCAGCCAAACCAGCTGGTTGGATGTGTGTGTTGCAGCCTGCTCAGCCCACATCCAAATCTCAAGCAATAATGATCACCAGCATCAGAAAAGGTCAAGAAATGCCTCACTGAAAGGACTGAAAACACAGTATTCACTGCAGGCCAAGGCCCAGTATTAGCAGAAAAGAAAGCTGATACATCATTTCTGGAAAGCGGTTTGGCAGGAATCACCATGATCTGTAGAAATTTATTTCCTCTAACTCAGTAACCCTTTTCTAGGAATCCATTCCCAAGAAACGTCAGAGATACCGACAAAGATTTACATGCACAGAGTTACTGCAGTGCTGTTTGTAATATAGAGAAACATAAAACATTCTAAGTTACCAACAATATAGGGACAGTGAAATAAATATGGTTTATCAGAATTTCCTGCAAATTAGTTGAAGAGGCGTATTCAGTGATATTGGACAATGCTCTTGCTATGTTAAGTGGGAGGAGGGAGGAAGCCAGATGAAAACCTATAAACTATATGATCCTGGGTTGGAATATGCTGTGTGGACTTAGTTCATCTGGGAACCATGGGTCCTTAAACTCTGAATTCTGTTCCCTACATGGGTGATATCTGGCCCAGAGAGAAACTCGTGTGAGATTTAGAAGACAAAGTTGACAAAGCCACAATTGTTGTCCGAAGGCATGTGTGGCCAGATGGAGTAAAGGACAGATCAAGAGGTGACCAGGATGGTTCCAGCTCTTCTCTGTTCTGTGTCCAGTATGTCTTGCTTCTGATCTTGCTGACCAACCAACAGTGGTCTCAGGCCCAGCCCCAGATGCATCTGCAGGTCCACAGAGGACACAGCTGCACAGAGGTAACAGCTCTGGACAGCTTTCTTTAGACCCACTGCCTTAGTGATCTCACTTTACGACTGAATGTGTGCATCTGTGCCCTCTTGCTCCCGTAATGAACCACAGACTTAGTGGCTTAAGGCAACACAACTTTACTTTCTCGCAATTCTGGAAGCCAGAAGTCCAAACTCTGTTTCACTCAACTGAAGCCACAGTGTCGGCAGGACGGGTTCCTTCCAGAAGCTCCATAGGAGAATCTGTTTCCTTGCCTTTTCTAGCTTCTGGAGGCCACCTGCTTTCCTTGGCTCAGGACCCTTCCTCACACGGCTCCAACTGTCATCACATTTCCGACTGCTGTGGTTAAATCTCCTACTTCCCCTCGTATAAGGACACAAGATATTGGGCCCACCTGGATAGTCAGGATAATGTGTTTGGCTTCTACGTTTTCTGGTAACAACTCCACTGCATCCCCAACATCCCCATCATGGACTTTTACTTCTCTCCTCCTTACAACTGTGGAAATGTCCAACTCATATGATAAATGCCACAGCATGGTGACTGTGCTCCCCTGTTTGAACTGTAACAGAAAAAAAGCCCAATGATGCATAAAATGTATGCTTATATATGTATAAAGAGACTAAAAGGAAATATAGCAATATGCTAACAGTATAATTTCTAGGCGGTAAGAGTATATTGGGTTCACCAAAATGTTCATTCAGTGGCTCCAATAGCATTTAATTGCCTTAAACTTCATTCAAAACAATTTTGTTGGATTGTAATTGTGACAGCTGTCATTTTAAAAAGTATCAAAATTGGTGAATTTTTGTGTAGCCATTTTAATATTGGAGATGGAAGAAAAAAGCAACATTTGGGGCATAATATGCTTTATTATTTCAAGAAAGGTAAAAATGCAACTGAAATGCTAGAAAAGATTAGTGCAGTGTATAGAGAAGGTGCTGTGACTGATCAAACATGTCGAAAGTGGTTTGCCAAGTTTTGTGCAGGATATTTCTCACTGGACAATGCTCCATGGTTGGGTAGACCAACTGAAGTTGATAGTGATCAAATTGAGACATTAACTAGAAAAATCAGTATTATGCCACACAGGAAATAGCCAACATACCCCAAATATCCAATCAAGCTTTGAAAATTATGTGCACCAGCTTCGCTATGTTAATTGCTTTTATGTTTGGGTTCTACATAATTTAAGTGAAAATAAAACCTTCTTGACCATATTTCCACATGTGATTCTCTACATAAATGTAATGAAACCATTCTGTTTTTAAAACAAATTGCGACTGGCAATGAAAAGTGGATGCTGTACAATAATGTGGAACAGAAGAGATCATGGGACAAGTGAAATGAACCACCAGCAACCACACCAAAGGCCAGTCTTCATCCAAAGAAGGTGATGCTGTATATATGGTAGAATTGGAAAGGAGTCCTGTATTATGAGCTCCTTCTGGAAAGCCAATGATTAAGTCCAACAAGTACTGCTCCCAATTAGACCAACTGAAAGACGCACTTGATGAAAAGCATCCAGAATTAGTCAACAGAGAACAAATGCATACTCTTTCATCAGGATAATGAAAGACTACAAGTTTCTTTGCTGACCAGGCAAAAACTTACAGCTTGGCGAAGAAGTTCTGATTCATCCACTGTCTTCGCCAGACATTGTACCTTCAGATTTCCATTTATTTCCGTCTTTCCAAAATTCTCTTAATGGAAAATTTTCAATTCCCTGAAAGACTGTAAAATGCACCTAAAATAGTTCTTTGCTCAAAAAGATTAAAAGTTTTGGGAAGACGTAATTTTGAAGTTGCCTGAAAAATGGCAGAAGGTAGTGCAACAAGACAGTGAATATGTTGTTCAATAAAGTTCGCAGTGAAAGTGAAAAACGTCTTTTATTTTTACTGAAAAACAAAAGGAATGTTTTGACCAACATAATAATGGCAGAGAGGAAGAAGCTGAGAGGAGATGAGGGACACATTGAGGATTGAGAGCCAGAGCATCTGGGAAGGTCCTGGCTCAGCTAGGAGGAGAGACAACGCAATAGAAGGAAGAGGATGTGGGAAGAAGTGCATCTGTAGGTTTGATGGAGGGTTTCTCATGGCTCCTATTTTATCTGTGAATTGGAAAGTAAGTTCATAAGTTAAGATGTGGGGGAAGAGGCTGGGTCTGAAGTTTGAGGAGAGAGAACATTTGGGACTGTCCTTATGCAGAATGAGACAGTGTGCTGTCTGGAGAGGCATTGTGGTATTTGCAGGGTTGAGAGCTTGGTTGAGCAGGGTTGATTGGCCTGAGTCCTGGTTTTCTCCAGTCACACTCAACAGCCAGGATGCAGGGAAGAGGAGCCAGATAGCAGTGCCGCCTGGAGTTGGAGTTTTCCAGCCATGCAAGAAGAAAAGATGAAGGGACAAGTGAGTTTAAGTTAAGTGGGCTTCCTTGGTGGCTCAGATGGTAAAGAATCCACCTGCAATGTGGGAGACCTGGGTTCGATTCCTAGGTTGAGAAGATCCCTTGGAGAAGGGCATGGCAATCCATTCAAGTATTCTTGCCTGGAGAATCTCATGGACAGAGGACCCTGGTGGGCTACAGTT
Organism: Madoqua kirkii; assembly: GCA_006408675.1. Taxonomy (NCBI): domain Eukaryota; kingdom Metazoa; phylum Chordata; class Mammalia; order Artiodactyla; family Bovidae; genus Madoqua; species Madoqua kirkii. The sequence goes on from SJYC01117462.1 coordinate 90,698, forward strand.
CATGGGGTCACAAAGAGTAGGACACAACTGAGTGTTAAGCACATAGCACACAGTGCAATTCTCTCTGCTCTCGTGTGCTTTAGAGAAGGAAAGAGAAGCTCTGACAGTTAGAGAGGTTTATTTGAAACCGGGCCAGGGACTGCTGGGGGTGGGTGGGCAGAGCTGAAACTAACACCTCCCCTTCCCTGGCAACCCTCCCTCGAGATGAATAGCACAGGGTTGTTCAAAGTGTCATCTCCTCACCAAGTCAGAATCATCTAGGGTGAGAGATGGAGCCTGCTGGTTAAAATGCAGACTCCCAAGTTCAAAAGCACAGGACAAGTGGCCCAGGATTTTAACAAATACCCCCAGGGATTCTGAAGCACAGCAAGGTGTAAGAACTGTAGGGACAGGGCAGAGTCCTTCTCTTGCAGAATTATGGCCGGGAGAAAAAGGGAGGGAGGGAACAGTCTCAGCCCAAAGTTGAGAGACCAGATAGAGGAACTTCTGGGGAAGGCAGTTCGGGCATAATGAAGGTTGATGGATACCAGATGCTGGGTGGGTGTGCAGGCACCCCACGTAAGGTGGTCTTACGTTACAAACAGAGGAAAAGCCAAGACAATCCCACCCTTTTACCATAACATTTCTTTTTTTTCTCTTGCTGAAGGCTTAAGTGTATTCAAGATCTAAGCAGCATCTCTGCCTCTCAGTAAGACTTGGAGAAATTCAATATCATCTCAACATCCTTACTGACAAAATCTTAAATGCAAATGGAACTACAACAGACTTAATGGGCTCTACCAGCAGACCTCTAGTTAGCATAGGGAGGACTCCCTGACTCTGAGAGTGCCAGAAATGAAATATCATGTGCCCCCGGGTGGCAGAGGGGCTGTAAATGTTTCACAAGTTGCCAATGTCCAAAGCCCACACTCCTGGATAGGAAGAATAGATGTGCCTCCATGGGTAGTAAGCCTCTTGAAATTTGTATTGTCAGCTCTAAACTAGAAGCTGGTTTCTTGCAGCAGAGATTTAAAGGAAAAAGCTGTCTTGTTTCTACTGCAAATTTGCCTAAAACATGTTTAACTGGACACATTTATCTAAAACTCAGTTCTACCTATAAAATAGCCCAGATCCAAGAAAGACTTCTTTGTTTATTCTGATCAACACTTGATTTTAAAAGTACAATCATAGACAGTCTTGAGATGTTAAACATGTAATAAATGTATCTCCTCTTGCCTACCCATGACCTGCTAGCATCAAAGATCTATCATCTCTTAAGAAGATGAGTGATTTAAGAAATATAAGGAGAAAAATTATAAAATGATCACTTAAATTTCCTATTTATTGTTACTATCAAATAGAGGCTTAGTGACTCCAAGCCTTGTTTTTGTGGTGCTCTGGAAGTTATCTTCTCAGGTCATAGCTGCTACTTTAAAGGTTAATACAACTGAATAATAATAGGGTGATACCATACCAAATCAGATCATATTTTAATATGCAAACCCAAGGTATCATCAAGAAAATTTCCTGAGTAGAGTGATCAATTTTTAAAACATACTGCTATGTATCAAACTTATAAATGTTTTTCCTTTTGATATGTCAAAAATATTTTGACAGATACACATAACCACATACAAAATGATGAAAATATAGATGCCTATTTGAAGCATTTTTAAAAATAATACCAGCAGACTGGAAAGAATCTAAGTGAGGAACTGCTTTAATAAACTCCAGTATATCCACACCATGAAATATTATGCAGCTGTAAGCAAAATAGAAGGAAGTCACTGTCTATAAATAATGCAAAGAAATAGAAGAAAACAATAAAATGGGAAAGACTAGAGATCTCTTCAAGAAAATTAGAGATACCAAGGGAACATTTCATGCAAAGATGGGCACGATAAAGGACAGAAACTGGATGGACCTAACAGAATCAGAAGCTATTAAGAAGAGGTGGCAAGAAAACACAGAAGAACTATACAAAAAAAGATCTTCATGACCCAGATAATCACGATGGTGTGATCACTCACCTAGAGCCAGATATCCTGGAGTCAAGTGGGCCTTAGGAAGCATCACTATGAACAAAGCTAGTGGAGGTGATGGAATTCCAGTTGAGTTATTTCAAATCCTAAAAGATGATGCTGTGAAAGTACTGCACACAATATGCCAGCACATTTGGAAAACTCAGCAGTGGCCACAGGACTGGAAAATGTCAGTTTTCATTCCAATCCGAAAGAAAGGCAATGCCAAAGAATGTTCAAAGTACCATACAATTGCACTTATCTCATACACTAGTAAAGCAATGCTCAAAATTCTCCAAAGCAGGCTCCAATAGTACATGAACCATGAACTTCCAGATATTCAAGCTGGATTTGGAAAAGTCAAAAAAAACAAGAGATCAAATTGCCAACATCCACTGGATCATCGAAAAAGCAAGAGAGTTCCAGAAAAACATCTTAGAGTCGGACACAACTGAGCAACTGAACTGAACTGATATTGATATGGAAAGTTACGCAGGATATACTATTAGGTTTAAAAAAAATAAACAAAATAAAGCAAAATGAAACAACAAAAAAGATCAAGGTAAAGGTCACAGTATCAAGTAGGATTCTGACTTTTGTGGAAGAAAGGGATAATAGGTATTTGTATTTGCTGGTATCTGCACAAAGACTCCTGCAAGAAACATAAGAAGTAAGTAGATGAGAAGGAAAGAGACTACTTGATGTTTACTTTGTTAAGAAGTTTTTGAATTTTGAAACAGATGAATGTATTTCTTACTCAAAACAAATAGTAAAAGTTTAAAAAACAGAAAATAACATAAAAATACTTAAAATATGGTGTTGATGATAAAGGAAAGGAATAATCAAATATAACAAACCAAAACAAAATTTGGTTTGTTATAGTTTCTTTCCTTTCATTGAACATGTACTATTGGTCGAGACAGATTCAGTACCCACTGGCTGATGCCCAGGCTGAATAGGGTTCCCCCATCCCTGCAATCATCCCTTCCTCACCAAATCTAGTCCAAGTAATTGCCTATCTAGTCCATTGTTTCTTTCTGTCCTCCAGTCTTCCTTGCCCAAGTTCAGGCTACCAGCTTACCTTCCCTAATTTATTGCCTCAGCTTTCCCAGGGTCTTCTGTGTCTCCAGTCTCATCTCTCCAGTTCATGATCCAAGTACAGCCATAGTGTTCTATTTAAATACAAATCTGATTTTGTCCCATTCCTGTTCAAAGGCTTTGGTTATCTCCCTTTCATCCACTGCCTTCATTCAAGATAAGCTTTAACTCACTCATTATTCAGCACCTAAGGTTCTCCATGATCATACCCCTGCTTACCCATTCAGCGTGATTCCTTTGTGGTCCTAGGCACCCCTCCCCACTACCATGGAAATCATAGACCTAGCTCTCCTAACTCACTGCCTCTTATTGTCAGACTTTTCCAAGTGCTATTTCCTCTGCAAAGAAGACTGTTTCCCTTCTTGATTTTCTCTGACTAACTGTCATTTGACTTTCTGTCATTTGACTTTAAACCCTAGCTCTGGTAGGATCTTAGTAGAAAATCTACCCTGACCACTCCTTAATACAACTCACAATTTAAGAGTTGATAAAATTAAACAGCAACAGAATGCTACCTTGACAAACATTGTACAGGATTTACCAGTTTATATTTTCATATGGTGATGGTGGTGGTTTAGTCGTAACTCATGTCTAACTCTTGCAACCCCAAGGACAGTAGTCTGCCAGGTTCCTCTGTCCATGGGATTTTCCAGGCAAGAATGCCAGAGTGGGTTGCCATTCCCTTCTCCAAGGGATCTTCCCAACCCGGGAATCGAACCTGGGTCTCCTGCCTTGCAGGCAGATTTTTTACCAACTGAGCTACCCAAGCTGTTTTGGAGTGAACGATATTCTAAAAATTGTGATACTTAGCAAAGCTGTAAATGCCTTTAGACTTTCAGGGTTAAGTTACCTTTCTGGATAATCCAACAATACATTGCCCTCTACCTACCCTGCCCCACACACCTACACTCTTCTGTTATGGCACTAATCACATCATTTTATAATTGTGTGAGTCCCTCACCAGACTCTGAGCTCCATGGGGACAGGAACACTGCTCTTCAATTGTTGCATCTTCTGTGCCAAGCAGTGTTGACTGTAACCTACATGATACTGAGCATTAAGAGATTTAAGGGAAATACCCCTGAGCTACTCCTTACCTACTTCTACCAGGGAGGGTGTCAAATGGAGTTGCACAGCAATTGGTCACGATTCCCTAATTCTGAGCTATGACAAAGGTCTTTACAGTTAGACCTCCAAGCAGGAAATGACTCTTTTTGCTTCAGAACTTCTTTTAAATGCCCTACCCAAAGCCAGAGGGCTGAAAAACAAAATCCCACAGAGAGAACACTTGCAGAGCTCTGGTAAACAGACCTAGAGTAGTCCTTGTCAATGTTAAGCAACAAAGTCTAATGAATCACTCTCTAGGGCTAGTAATAAGAGACCTGTGGCAAGGAAGGTATCTCTAAACTCATCACAGGAGGACATCACATAGATACACAGCTACACTGGAAGAAAACAACCCAGTTCAGGACCAGAACTTTTCTCTTTGTTGTGATAGTTAAAAAAGGATTACCAATTTCTCTGGTGAGGAAAAATTAGAGGCTTGTATCAGACTCATTGTTGGAACATATATTGCCTGTATACTACAGGATGAATTAGGAAAATACATTCTTCATATCTAGATTCACTGATCTTTAACAAACCTTGTCTTAAACAACCTCTAGTTATCAATTTTATAGACACCTAGATCCAGGAGCTCTTGCCAAATAATCAGAATCAAAATTCTAGTCTTCAGAAGGGGCAGAACCAGGTAAATAGCGCCCCCATTCCCCTGCCCCCTGTGCACCCTTCCTGTCCAACGTCCCTTTTGGATTAGGTCTTATGAAGGCCTATTTTTTAGCTCAGTGAATGGCATGCACACATAATTGATGCTTAAGATTTGTTGAGTGAATAAGTGAATGAATGGATGAAATATATGTGCCACCTGCCAATATTTCAGGTTCTACATCTTCACATTTTATACCTTATACCACTTTCTCCATCACAAGCATAAATCTAATAAATGGATTTCATGTACTTCTGCTACGTTATATTAACAGCTAGATGTAGCTCTAATGCCAAAGACCGTATTTCCTTCAACCATTAATCTTTCTCCAGCTTGAGAGCTCGAAAAGTCATAATGATGAGAGTTGTCATAATGAACCCAAACAGTAATTGTAATAAGAAAACGGAGAAAGAAAATTGAAAAAGAAAATGTCTCTCCCACAGCACCACAGATAAATGACCCTATTCTCTCCTGATTCCAAATCCACACGGTTGTATTTGTTCTTGTCAAGATCATTAGGTACCAAAAGTCCATTTGACATTAGTGGGAATGATATTTTTAATAGGAGTAATATATCGATGGAAAAAAAGAGCATACCTCTTATTTCAGCCGGTTCTTGTCTAATTTGCAAAACTTTAAAAGTTAAAATGCATTTAAAATACTTAATATAAAGTTTGTATAAATGAGACATGAAAGCAAGCAACCTGCCCTAGCCAATCCTCTTAAAGCAAAGTAAACAATTACTTCTAATAAAGCAATCAAGGGCTTGGATGAGAATAGGTTTAATGCTAACTTAGTAAAATATTAACTTGGGGATTTAAAAGATTCTTTCCATAATTCTCTTCTCCTCTTTTTTTTTTAAAGATGTTTTAAAAATCATTTTGATAAGTTACATCTTCCTGTCATTCCAAAGCATTTAACATACAATGAAAACTACAAAAGGATATAGAGAAATGTATAAGACTGCTAAATCATTCTGACACCTGCTGGGCCCTGAAGGATTTAGTAATGAGTTTCACAATAAGATCCCAGACAAATTAAGTAATGAAATGCTTGATCCTGAGGAAAAAATGTGGCCTTATTCCGAAGTGCAAAGAATTTAGTTTGGAATGATGGCTGGAACCACAAAGGTCATTCAGCAATGAGGCCATAAAAAGGCGGGCTTCCTAGGCGGTGCTAGTAGTAAAGAACCTGCCTGCCAAAGCAGGACATGTAAAAGACGTGAATTCAATCCCTGGGTTGGGAAGATCCCCTAGAGGAGGTCATGGCAACCCACCCCCATATTCTTGCCTGGAGAATCCCCATGGATAGAGGAGCCTGGCAGGCTACAGTGTATAGCGTCACAAAGAGTCAGACATGACTGAAACGACCTAGCACACACACACATACACCATAAGAAGATGCTACTTATGTTAAACCGATATTAATTTCATGTCGTCTCCTTTCACACTGCCCATGGTCTTTCCCTGACACTGACCTCCTTCCAGGTCAGTTAAAGTCAGAGAACAATAATCCTGTCCCAATATTTATGCATTATTTCAGGAGAGTGGGCGTCCCGGGTGGCTCAGACAGTAAAGAATCTGCCTGCTATGCAGGAGACCCACGTTCGATCCCTGGGTTGGGAAGATCCCCTGAGAAGGGAATGGTTATCCACTCCAGTATTCTTGCCTGGAGAATTTCATGGACAGACGAGCCTGGTGTGCTACAGCCCATGGAGTCACAAAGAGCTGGACACAACTGAATGGCTTACACTTTGTTAGGAAAATGGAACATTCTTAAAATAGAGAAATTACTTCTCTAATCTCTTTTTCTCTAGCTTCCTTAAAATGACTACTTTCCATTCAATTCAACTCTTAAAGACAAAAATAAGAACCAGAGAAATACTGGGTTAAATCTAGATTTTTAATCCTGGCTGCACATTGGAATCACTGCTGCTGCTGCTGCTGCTGCTACTGCTGCTAAGTCGCTTGAGTCATGTCTGACTCTGTGTGACCCCATAGATGGCAGCCCACCAGGCTTTCCAGTCCCTGGGATTTTCCAGGCAAGAACACTGGAGTGGGTTGACATTTCCTTCTCCAATGTGTGAAAGTGAAAAGTGAAAGTGCTGAGTGAAGTGAAGTTGCTCAGTCGTGTCTGACTAGTAGCGACCCCATGGACTGCAACCTACCAAGCTCCTCTGTCCATGAGGTTTTCTAGGCAAGAGTACTAGAGTGGCTTGCCATTGCCTTCTCCGTGGGAATCACAAGGGAGCTCTTAAAATAGTTCCACGCCCAGTCGCCACCCCAGGCCAATTATGTCAGAAGATCTGGGGCTGTCTGTGGGACTGGATCCAGAGATCTGAGACTGCAACCTACCAAGCTCCTCTGTCCATGAGGTTTTCTAGGCAAGAGTACTAGAGTGGCTTGCCATTGCCTTCTCCGTGGGAATCACAAGGGAGCTCTTAAAATAGTTCCACGCCCAGTCGCCACCCCAGGCCAATTATGTCAGAAGATCTGGGGCTGTCTGTGGGACTGGATCCAGAGATCTGTTTCTAAAGTTCTCCAAGAGGTTCCAGTGTGTTGCACCATTGAGAATCTTTAGGAGTGTTGAGTCAAATTGATGAGGTGTGCTTCAAATCATCAAAAAGGCAGTCAGTTTAGTACTCTGCTCACATGCAGCATTGGGCCTGGAAATGTTCTAGCAACCTATGATGTAAAATAACCTGAAGGATTATTTATATCTAGGAAATTATTTATGAAAACACTTTTATTTGGTTTAATTTAAAAGACTTCAAATTCATGCACTATGCTAGGACTTTCCTGGTGGCTCAGATGCTACAGCGTCTGCCTACCCAGGTTCAGTCCCTGGGTTGGGAAGATCCTCTGGAGAAGGAAATGGCAACTCACTCCAATACTCTTGCCTGGAAAACCCTATGGACAGAGGAGCGTGGTAGGCTACAGTCCATAGGGTCGCAGAGAGTCAGACACAACTAAGCGACTTCACTCCACTTCACTTTAGCAACCTACCTTAAAAGGAGGCATCTAGTACAAAAGAAAAGCATTGCTATGTACTTAAGGTTCCTAACACCAAATTTTTTAGTTAGCTTCTCTTTGCAGAGAGATCTGCAAAGACCTTCAGTTCAGTTCAGTCACTCAGTCGTGTCCAACTCTTTGCGACCCCATGAATCGCAGCACTACAGGTCTCCTTGTCCATCACCAACTCCCAGAGTTCACTCAAACTCACGTCCATCGAGTTGGTGATGCCATCCAGCCATCTCATCCTCTGTCGTCCCCTTCTCCTCCTGCCCCCAATCCCTCCCAGCATCAGAGTCTTTTCCAATGAGTCAACTCTTCGCATGAGGTGGCCAAAGTACTGGAGTTTCAGCTTTAGCATCAGTCCTTCCAATGAACACCCAGGGACAATCTCCTTCAGAATGGACTGGTTGGATCTCCTTGAAGTCCAAGGGACTCTCAAGAGTCTTCTCCAACACCATAGTTCAAAATCATCAATTCTTCGGCACTCAGCTTTCTTCACAGTCCAATGTTCACATCCATACATGACCACTGGTAAAACCATAGCCTTGACTAGACAGACCTTTGTTGGCAAAGTAATGTCCCTGCTTTTGAAAATGTATCTAGGTTGGTCATAACTTTCCTTCCAAAGAGTAAACATCTTTTAATTTCATGGCTGCAGTCACCATCTGCAGTGATTTTGGAGGCCAGAAAAATAAAGTCTGACACTGTTTCCACTGTTTCCCCATCGATTTCCCATGAAGTGATGGGACCAGATGCCATGATCTTAGTTTCCTGAATGTTGAGTTTTAAGCCAACTTATAGCTCAGTTTATAGGCATGAGCAAGAGTTTCTCCATGTTTATTTCTCTCTCTCTGTTTTCTTTTTACTGTAAAATATAAGCTCTTTGAGGATAGGGTCTTGCTTTGAAATTTTCTCAAGTATTAAAGAATAGAATTCTTTGGGTGGGGGGCTAGGATGAGATCTTATCTCTGTTTCTCTATTAAGTTAATGGGATCTGGTATAGGTTCTAAATTTTATAGTTTTGCTATTAACCAACACACTTGGCCAGGATTTTATTTTTAATGAAAATACCCAGAGTTAGCAGGTTAATTTGTACAGATTTCCTGAAAAACAACTTTTGCAACACTGATTAAAAAAAAAAAAAGACTCTTAAAATAGGCATACACTTTGACCCAGATTTTCTATTTCTAAAAAAAAGTATCTAAGGAAATAAATAAATATATAAATAAGCGTATGTGCCAAGATTAACTATAAAGATGTTCACTGCAGTATTGCTTATAGTAGTAAGCCTTTGGAAATAACCTAAATGAAGAGATTTTGGCTATATATTATGACATATTTCTAATAACTCTTGGGTCCACGGGTGCCTTTATCATGCCTTAGGGCCCACAGGGTGGAAGGTAGGTATGGAAGGAAGAAAGCCAGTGGGCGCCTGAGTGAGTGGAGCCCTGGATCTCCCATTCGTATCTTGCCCTCAAAAGCTTGAATTTTATGTTTCATGTAGAGTGGCTCCTTTTGCAAAATTAGTTCTGCTGCCAACAATAGTTGAATATGATGGTCTGAATATGACTGAAATACAAAGATATCTATAGTACTTCATAAAGTGAAGTAAAATATACTGTAAAACTAGTTTCATCTCATTTTTATTACTATGCATGTATAAGATATATATATGAGAATATACAAAAATGTGCATATATACACATATGTATATACATATACATATATTTGTATATGCATACACACATGTGTACATATGTGTGTATATATGTACACATGCATATACACATGAGAATGCATATCTGCATGCATACATATGTATACATGTGTACACGGGTATACATATATGATGTGTATATGTGTGTACATGTATGTATATACATGTGTGTGTACATATGTGTATGTGTGTCTTCCCTTGTGGCTCAGACAGTAAAATATCTGCCTACAATGTGGGAGGCCTGCATTCATTCCCTGTGTCAGGATGATCCCCTGGAGAAGGAAATGGCAACCTACTCTAGTATTCTTGCCTGGAAAATCCCATGGACAGAGGAGCCTGGTAGGCTACAGCCCATAGGGTTGCAAAGAGTTGAACACGACTGAATGACGTCACATATGTATATGTTTTTACAATTATATGTATGTATGTATATATGTATACATGTACACATGTGTATACACACATGTGTATGCATGTATGTGTGCATAGACATATATACACACATGCACATGCATGTATGTATGTATATACCTCCTGGAGAAGGGAAAGGCTACCTACTCCAATATTCTGGCCTAGAGAATTCCATGGAGTCACAAAGAGTCAATCATGACTAAGTGACTTTCACTTCACTTCACTTCATATATATATATATATATATATATATATATATATACACACACACACACACACACAAATCTTTTATATATATATTAGATAGAGCTTCTTTGGTGGCTCAGATGGTAAACAATCTGTCTGCAATGCAGGAGAGCTTGGTTCGATCCCTGGGTCAGGAAGATCCCCTGGAGAAGAGAATGGCTATCCATGTCAATGTTCTTAAGAATGGAACTAGAAGAATCAACCTGCCTGACTTCAGTCTCTACTACAAAGCTACAGTCATCAAGACAGTATGGTACTGGCACAAAGACAGAAATATAAATCAATGAAACCAAATAGAAAGCCCAGAGATAAATCCACACACCTATGGACTCCTTATCTTTGATAAAGGAGGCAAGAATATACAATGGAGAAAAGATAATCTCTTTAACAAGTGGTGCTGGGAAAAGTGATCAACCACTTGCAAAAGAATGAAACTAGAACACTTTCTAACACCATACACAAAAATAAACTCAAAATGGAATAAGGATCTAAATGTAAGACCAGAAACTATGAAACTCCTAGAGGAAAACACAGGCAAAACACTCTCTGACATAAATCACAGCAGGATCCTCTATGACCCACCTCCCAGAATATTGGAAATAAAAGCAAAAATTAACAAATGGGACCTAATTAAAATTAAAAGCTTCTGCACAACAAAGGAAACTATAAGCCAGGTGAAAGAGAGAGCCTTCAGAATAAGAGAAAATAATAGCAAATGAAGCAACTGACAAACAACTAATCTCAGAAATATACAAGCAACTCCTACAGCTCAATTCCAGAAAAATAAATGACCTGATCAAAAAATGGGCAAAAGAACTAAATAGACATTTCTCCAAAGAAGATATATGGATGGCTAACAAACACATGAGAAGATGCTCAACATCACCATTATCAGAGAAATGCAAATCAAGACCACAGTGAGGTACCATCTCATGCTGGTCAGAATGGCTGCTATCCAAAAATCTATAAACAATAAATGCTGGAGAGGGTGTGGAGAAAAGGGAACCCTCTTACACTGTTTGTGGGAATGCAAACTAGTACAGCCACTATGGAGAACAGTGTGGAGATTCCTTAAAAAACTGGAAATAGAATTGCCATATGACCCATCAATCCCACTGCTGGGCATACACACTGAGGAAACCAGAATTGAAAGAGACACGTGTAAGTCAATGTTCATCACAGCACTGTTTATAATAGCCAGGACATGGAGGCAACCTAGATGTCCATCAGCAGACAAATGGATAAGAAAGCTGTGGTACATATACACAATGGACTATTACTCAGCTATTAAAAAGAATACATTTGAATCGATTCTAATGAGGTGGATGAAACTGGAGCCAATTATACAGAGTGAAATAAGTCAGAAAGAAAAACACCAATACAGTATACTAACGCATATATATGGAATTTAGAAACACAGTAACGATAACCCTGTATGCAGGACAGCGAAGGAGACATGGATGTATAGAACAGTGTACTGGCCTCTGTGAGAGAGGGTGAGGGTGGGACGATTTGAGAGAATAGCACTGAAACATGTATATTATCATATGTGAAACAGATCACCAGTCCAGGTTTGATGCATGAGACAGGATGCTCAGGGCTGGTGCACTGGGATGACCCTGAGGGATGGGATGGAGAGAGAGGTGGGAGGAGGTTCAGGATGGGGAACACATGTACACCCATGGCTGATTCATGTCAATGTATGGCAAAAGCCACTACAATATTGTAAAATAATTAGCCTTCAGTTAAAATAAATAATTTTTTTAACAAAAGAACACACCAGGAATTTATACAACAATGAACATGTTATTCTTTCTGGTAATAGGGAAGAAATTATTTTTAATTTTAAAAGTATGCTTGCTACACGATTCTCAACATTTTAAAATTTTCAACCATTATGGTGCCTAAATCAAGTTAGCTACCAATCCTTCATCTTAAGACTAAACTTAATAAGAATCTCAAAACTAGTTGTTAGTTATCCCTTTCAGAGGTAGAGAAACTGAGGGATGAAATAATACTGTGAATTACTGCAAAACTGAGAAACTACCACCGATGTTTTAAATAGTTTCCTTTTCAAATTATGTTTCAAATGTTACTGCAGAGGCCTTTAGTTTTTCAAAGCTGGGTAAATGAGTTGGTAGCCAGAGGAAAACCATATGTGTCGATAGTGAAAACATAAAATTCTTACATGTTTTGTACTCATTGAAATTATAACAGCAAAGAAATATTAATGAAAAGGTAACATAGGTCTGTAATGGCCTATATGGGAAAATAAACTAAAAAAGAGTGGATATATGTATATGTATAGCTGATCTACTTTGCTGTACACTGGAAACTAAAACTATATTGCAAATCAACTATATTCCAATAAAAAAAATTTTTAATATGAAAAAAGGGGTAATATAGGGGACTTCCCTGGGGGTCCACTGGTTAAGATGTCATACTGCCACAGCAAGGGGAGCAGGTTCAATTCCTGATTCCATAGGGAACTAAGATTCCACATAAAATTAATATAACCAGAGGCAGATGGCAAGGTATGAGGATAAGGTGTAGTCATTGAGGATGTGTCAGCTGAAGATGACAGAGAGCAGCCAGGCTTATAACTTCTTCAAACTTTATGGGCATTGGAGGTGCTTAATTCAACTCTAAATTGATGGTGATGGTAACACTAACATTCTGAGAGATTCGAATGTCCAGGGACTGTTCTAAGCACTTTACATGTATCGGCCCTTAATCCTCACCACACTTTTATGGGGTAGAAACTATTAACCTTCCCATTTTTCTGAAGGGTAGACTGAGGAACAGAAAGACTACGCAATGAGTGTGGACGCCATTTGAAGTGCTTCATTCCTTTTATTATCAGCACTCTAAATCTAGAAATACAAAGGAGATTGCTGTCACCGGTTTTGTTTCTGAACACACACATAATGATAAATAATGGTAATAATGACAAAAGATTTTTGATGCCAACAGACCTAGGTTCAAGTTCTGGCTTTGATTTTCCTCTCAGAATCTCCGTTTTCTCATCTGTCAAGAGAACTAATACTATTCACTGTCACTGTGTCAAGGGGCTGAGGATAAGATTGCACATATAAAACTTTGACCTAGAATGTGCCACATATGGGTACAGAATAAATGGAAGCTAATAATGTTATTTAGGCAAGAAAATGAAGCAAGTGAAGGGACTTAACTGGGTAATGTTTTAAGCTGCTACTTTAAAAAGTAAATGAATACATGAATCCAAGAACAAATATTCTTTTATGGTGACTGTATAATTTATTATCTAAACTAGACTTTGGAGAGGACAGGTGTTCTATTAGCAATTATTCTGAAATAACAGGTATAAGCAGACTCTGTCCTGGGAGAACAAGGATGAGGAGTCATATGCTGGTGAGCTGGGTTCTGAACCCACCGCTGGAGGACCTTTCTTGGTTCTGCACCTGGCCCACCAGCCCCTACTTCAGGATTGGTCACAAGGACGAGGAGCGGGGAGCACCAAGGAGGAAAAGTTTTTAGCCTGTACATTAGCCAGTGAAGCAGACTGCGGGTTTATACTGCCTTCTGTTTAGATGAACTCTGTTCTGAAGGATTGGTTATTTCTTAACTATTGGGAAAACCAGTCCTAGAACTCATTCTCCAGTCCCCCCTCTCGTCATATGATCACCCACCCCTCCGTGGTCTTTGAAAGGAAAGACTATACATACAAGCTCGTAATTAGAAAAGTAAAAACAAAGCCCTACATATGTGCCCTCCTTCAAGAGGTTTTTGTAACAACAGAATGCAATGTGATTTCATTGCATCTGCAATGTTCTTGCTGAACGTACATAGCTCTTGAAATGACACAGCACTCGGCTTGGAAATAGCACTTCTCATCCACAGGGTCACAGAATGGCAGAGCTTGCAAGGATTCTTTAGTCTAACCCCTTCATTTCAGGCCCTGAGATCTTAAGTGACTTAACTTAGTCAAAGCCACACACCTAGCTAACTGTAGAAGAAGAACCTGAGCCCAGGACGGGGATTAGAACATGGTGTTATTTCCATCGCTTTACAGCTGCTTTCCTGAAAAATAGCCCTAACGCTCAAAGAGCAATATAGGAATTCCAAAAATAACACATGATTTCAGATGTGTCAAGGTTATCAGTAGGAACTGAATATTCTCCCATTGTAGTATGTAGCATTCTTATAATTAGACATATTTTTCAGTTCTTATTGGGAGAAAATTAAAATTAGATTTATGTTTAAATTCTCTGCATTGGCCAGGTAATCAGGAGACTAAATAACACATGTTCAGCAAAGACCAGATAATACACATAGCCTCTAAGTTGGAATGTTTATTTCCCAACACAGACATAGATGGGAATATATATATTTTTTAATCAGATATCCCAAGCCAGGGTAAGGAAGCCAGGAAAGGAAAACTGATAGTCACTAATCTGGTTATTTGAGGGTGCCAGTCCAGTATATAAATGAAAAGTAAACTAAGGTGGTTACTTGTATGTTTTCTATTGTTTAAAGTTTACATTTGCCAACCTTTGTATCCAGTATGGTGGTATAAGATAATACAGAAGGTTGGGGTGAAAGAGAACTAGATGAATGCTATTTTCTGGAACACTGGAGAATATCAAAGGATACAGTTTTATAAAGGAAAAAAAGGTACTCTGCTTCAAAACATATTCTTTTCTAAATAAGGGATCAGAGAAGAATCTCTCTAGATGGCTTAATTGGGGATGAGGAAAAAAGAAAACCAACAAATGGATTTATTTGCAAGATACTGGATTCTTAGATATTCTTTGGCCTAGCCCTTCTGAACTTTTTCTCTTCTGACAAAAGAAACTCTAAATTCTCCAACTCACTTAAATTGGATTTAAAATACTCAATGAGTCAGGGAAATCCAGCAATAAAAAGAAATAAAAGGCAACCAGATCAGAAAGGAAGACTATATATATTTCTCTTGGCAGATAACATGATCTTATCTATGGACAATCCTTAAGAATCCACTAAAAACATGATTAGAACTTATAAACAAGTTCAACAAAGTTGTAGTGTTAAATATTGATATTTAAAAATCAATTGTATTTATATAAACTAGCAGTGAACTACCAGAAATGAAATTAAGATCACAACTATAGCTACAATAGCACCAAAATGAATTAATATCCTTAGAAATAAACTTAACAAAAGGGCTTCCCTGGTGCCTCGGATGGTAAAGAATCTGCCTGCAATGCAGAAGACCCAGTTTTGATTCCTGGTCAGGAAGATCCTTGGAGAAGAGACTGGCTACCCACTCTAGTATTCTTGCCTGGAGAATTCCAAGGACAGAGAAGCCTGGAGGGCTACAGCTCATGGAGTTGCAAAGAGCCAGACATGATTGAGCAACCAACACACACACACAAACTTGACAAAAGAAAATGTATAAAACCATGCTGAAAAAGCTAAAGAAGACCTCAGTGAACAGAAAGGTACTGTATTTATGAATCTAAAGACTTAATGTTATTAAGGAGGTCAATACCATCTAAACTGATCTACAGATTCAATGCAATTCTTGTCAAAAATCTCAACAGACTTTTTTTGTAGAAATTGACATACTATGATAAAATTAATGGGAAATGCAAGGAACCCAGAAGAACCAAATCAATCTGAAAAAAGGACAAAGTTGGAAGACTCATGCTTCCCAATTTCAAAACTTACTACAGCTGCAGTAATTAAGACAGTGTGGTACTGGCATAAGGACAGATATACAGATCAGTGGAATAGATGTAAATGTTCATTTATGGCCAATTAAGTTTTTGTAAAGTGCCGGACAACTCACTGGGGGAAAAGAGTCTTTCAACAAATGGTGCTGGGACAGCTGGACATTCACCAGGAAGAATGAAGATAGATCCCTATTTTACATCATCTACAAAAAAGTAACAGAAAATCAGAGACTAAATGTAAGAGCTAAAACTATCCAATAATAAGAAAATATAGAGGCAAATCTTTGTGATCTTGGATTAGGCAATGGTCTCTTAGATATAAAATCAAAAACACAAACAATAAAAGAAAAAGTAGGTAAATGAGACAATCAAAATTTAAAACACCTGTGCTTTCTTCAAGAAAGCTAAAGACAGTCCACAGAATCCGAAAAATATTTGCAAGTTATACATCTAATAGTGGACCTGTATCCAGGAAATACAAATAGCTCTTATAACTCAATGATAAAAAGACAACCCAGTTTAAAAACAGACAAAGGATTTGAACAGACACAGTTTCAAAGAAGACGTACACATGGCCAATAAGCATATGAAAAGATGCTCAGCCATTAGAAAAACATTAGCCATTAGGAAAACACAAATCCAAACCACAATTAAGAAAGAGAGGGGAGTAGTGAGTTATTGTTTAACAGGGAGTTTGGGATGGTGAAAAACTTCTGGAAGTGGATGGTGATGATGATTGCCCAATATGTGAATGTCCTTAATGTCACTGAATTATACCCTTAAAGTGGTTAAAATGGTAAATGTCATGTTATTTATATTTTACATGATAAAATTAGAAACTACAAGGAAGTGCTACTTTATGCGCACTGGATAGCTATAATCAAAATGACAAATGATAACAAGTGTTGGGAAGGTCATGAACGAATCAGAACCCTCATATACTGTTGGTAGAAGTGTAAAACGGTGCAGCCACTTTGGAAAGCAGGCTAGTAATTTCTCAAACAGCCAAACATAGCGTTACCATATAATCCAAAAGTTTATACCCAGGAGAATTTACAACCCATTTCCACACAAAAACCTGTATGTGAATGTTCAGTGAACCATTATTCATAATAGCCAAAAAGTGGAAACAATTCAAATGTAAATCAACTGATGAACTGATAAACAAAATGTTGTAAATTCATGTAATGGAATATTACTCAGCCATGAAAAGTAATGCATACTACATTGGTATGTACTACAGAATGGATGACTTTTGAAAATACTGTGCTAAGTAAAAGAAGCCAAACACAGAGAGTCACACACTGTATGATTCTGTGTGTATGGAATGTCCAGATCAGGCAAATCCATAGAGACAAAAAGTGGTTAAGCATTTCCCAGGAGCTAGGGGATGGAGGAATAGGAAACAAAAGCTTACAGGTACACAATCCCTCATCAGGTATGAAAACGTCTGAAATTAGATATTGGTGATGGTGGTAGCATGCTTTGTACATGCACAAACTGCATTTCAATAAAGCTGCTATTTTTTTTTTCAATGATCAAAGGTACTGCTGTGTAGGCACAGCACTTCGAAGAGTTTCACACCCTATAATTATAACCCTGCTAAATGCATTGAAAGCAAATATTTTGGGGTTGGCAAAACCACATACCTGACATACACTTTTCTCTGCCTGAGGCCACTGTTCATCATTTCCAGTGATTCACATCCCTTTGCTCTGATCTCTTGCTCTACATAAGAAGGATCAGCTGAAAGAATGAAAACATACAAGTGTCTGTATGTTCCCTTGTAAAATACTGAGAAAACAGTGATGACCATGCGTGTGACGCACTGCTTCACTCATCTTCAGTTTGGCGGGGACAGAGAGCTACATTCTTGGGGAAGTGAAGCCAAGCAAGACATAGTTACAGGTGAGTCCACTTTGGCCAGAGAGAAGCAATTCACTCTCATACTTTGAACAGAGTATGCGTGCTCAGCATCCCCAGAACTAGCTACAGAGAACTCAGTGAAATGGGTCCTTCCAAAAGGAATGTCAACAGTTCTAGAGAGACTTCAAGTGGAAGTAATGGGGTGCTTAAAAAAGCCTCCACCACACACCAAGATGTAACTGCAGTCTGCTGTGTGTCCAAAAGACTCAAACCTTAGCTTATTACACTAAGCAAAACTTTGTGCAACATGAAGTAAAAAGAATAGATGAAGACTCTCTGCCACTTTGGCAGAAATTTAGATATCCTTAACATTAAGTACAACTTGGGGCATAATTTCTTAAATAATATCTTAAATATCTTATCATAATATCTTAAAATAAATAGAATCCAAAAGTGATTTTAGGTTATTAGAGAGAGGTAATATAATGTACTAGTCAAATTCAAGAGTTGTTTTTTTTTTTTTTAACTCTAGCACCTCTTTTACCTAGTTATAAGTTTGGGGAAATTACTTAAGCCCTTTAAGCATTGACTTCTTTATTTATAATAGAGGATAAAATAGCACTGACGTCACAGAGTTGCTGAGAAAATTAAAGAAGGTTGAGTGTGGCTAAAATGCTTCACATGGAGCCTGACATACAGTAAGAGCTCTATAGACAGAGTTCTCCCCAAAAACCCCATCGATGGAGCGATGTTTTTAGAGTCACCCCTTCATCCTACCATAACCCCTGATAGCCTGACTGACATTTTCTGCTTAACTGAGAAACCAACTCTTTTGGGTGACAGTTCTGCTTGGAATAGGGAAGAGGGAATCTGGAGGTCTGGGAAGTGCCTCCTCCCAATACTTTCTATACCAGGAAGTCCAGTCTTCCTCCCATGTGGGCCTCCATCTTCTTGGGGGTACCTTGTGCTTCCTGGGAACTTCCTTTCATTCTTCCCACAATCACCTTCTCCTTCCAATCTCTCCATTTCTCTCAGCTTCGTTGTTCCTCTGTCAGATTTGAAATCCTGAAACTATCTTTGACTCTTTCCACTCCCTGTATCCAAAAAAATATTTTATCTCTTGTCAACTCTTCCCTTCACTCTGTCTTGGCTGACTTCCACTGTATGTATTGCTATTGCCATCCTTATATCAATAATTTATACCCATTCTTATCCCTGATTTATCTCCTAACCTACCTGTCTTTGTAAGGCAACACACTCTGTTATGCACTGAATCAAAGCTAAATATCAATCCTAACTTAAGGCCCAATATTTTGCCAGTTCACTTTTATCTGCCACCATTTCCCAATAAGAATTATTTGCTCTATTTTATTTTAAAAATTATTTTAATATTTATAAGTAAAAGGCTTACTCCTTTATTTTCATTAAATTAATTTTTTCAGATGGTCAACACCGAAATCAGGTTGATTATATTCTATGCAGCCAAAGATGGAGAAGCTCTATACAGTCAACAAAAACAAGACCAGGAGCTGACTGTGGCTCAGATCATGAACTCCTTATTACCAAATTCAGACTTAAATTGAAGAAAGTAGGGAAAACAGCTAGACCATTCAGGTCTGACCTAAATCAAATCCCTTATGATTATACAGTGGAAGTGAGAAATAGATTTAAGGGCCTAGATCTGATAGATAGAGTGCCTGATGAACTATGGAATGAGGTTCCTGACATTGTACGGGAGACAGAGATCAAGACCATCCCCATGGAAAAGAAATGCAAAAAAGCAAAATGGCTGTCTGGGGAGGCCTTACAAATAGCTGTGAAAAGAAGAGAAGTGAAAAGCAAAGGAGAAAAGAAAAGATATAAGCATATTAATGCAGAGTTTCAGAGAATAGCAAGAAGAGATAAAGCCTTCTTCAGTGATCAATGCAAAGAAATAGAGGAAAAGAACAGAATGGGAAAGACTAGAGATCTCTTCAAGAAAATTAGAGATACCAAGGGAACATTTCATGCAAAGATGGGCTCGATAAAGGACAGAAATGGT
>SJYC01117463.1:0-21104 GCA_006408675.1 Madoqua kirkii
GGGCCTTAGAAAGCATCACTACGAACAAAGCTAGTGGAGGTGATGGAATTCCAGTTGAGCTGTTTCAAATCCTGAAAGATGATGCTGTGCAAGTGCTGCACTCAATATGCCAGCACATTTGGAAAACTCAGCAGTGGCCATAGGACTGGAAAAGGTCAGTTTTCATTCCAATCCCAAAAAAAGGCAATGCCAAAGAATGCTCAAACTACCACACAATTGCACTCATCTCACATGCTAGTAAAGTAATGCTCAAAGTTCTACAAGCCAGGCTTCAGTAATACGTGAACCATGAGCTCCCTGATGTTCAAGCTGGTTTTAGAAAAGGCAGAGGAACCAGAGATCAAATTGCCAACATCTGCTGGATCATGGAAAAAGCAAGAGAGTTCCAGAAAAACATCTATTTCTGCTTTATTGACTATGCCAAAGCCTTTGACTGTGTGGATCACAATAAACTGTGGAAAATACCAGACCACCTAACCTGCCTCTTGAGAAATCTGTATGCAGGTCAAGAAGCAACAGTTAGAACTGAACATGGAACAACAGACTGGTTCCAAATAGGAAAAGAAGTATGTCAAGGATGTATACTGTCACCCTGCTTATTTAACTTCTATGCCGAGTACATCATGAGAAACGCTGGACTGGAAGAAACACAAGCTGGAATCAAGATTGCTGGGAGAAATATCAATAATCTCAGATATGCAGATGACACCACCCTTATGGCAGAAAGTGTAGGGGAGCTAAAAAGCCTCTTGATGAAAGTGAAAGAGGAAAGTGAAAAAGTTGGCTTAAAGCTCAACATTCAGAAAACAAAGATCATGGCATCCAGTCCCATCACTTCATGGGAAATAGATGGGGAACAGTGGAAACAGTGTCAGACTTCATTTTTTGGGGCTGTAAAGTCACTGTGGATGGTGACTGAGCCATGAAATTAAAAGACGCTTACTGCTTGGAAGAAAACTTATGACCAACCTAGATAGCATATTCAAAAGCAGAGACATTCCTTTGCTGACTAAGGTCCGTCTAGTCAAGGCTACAGTTTTTCCAGTGATTATGTATGGATGTGAGAGTTGGACTGTGAAGAAGGCTGAGCGCCGAAGAATTGATGCTTTTGAAGTGTGATGTTGGAGAAGACTCTTGAGAGTCCCTTGGACTGCAAGGAGATCCAGCCAGTCCATTCTGAAGAAGATCAACCCTGGGATTTCTTTGGAAGGATTAATGCTGAAGCTGAAACCCCAGTACTTTGGCCACCTCATGTGAAGAGTTGATTCATTGGAAAAGACTCTGATGCTGGGAGGGATTGGGGGCAGGAGGAGGAGGGGATGACAGAGGATGAGATGGCTGGATGGCATCACTGATTCGATGGACGTGAGTCTGAGTGAACTCCGAGAGATGGTAATGAACAGGGAGGCCTGGCGTGCTGAGATTCATGGGGTTGCAAAGAGTCGGACACGACTGAGCGACTGAACTGAACTGAATTTTTTATAGTCTGTCACAAATACTAAACAATTTGGCCCTAATTTTCTTTTACAGAAATTTTATTTTTTATAAAGTAAATTTTACTTTTTTCTTTTGATGTGTAGTTGTACAGTCCATGTCAATACATGTGTAGATTCATGCAAACACCACCATAATCAAAATATAGAATAGTCAAAAATAAAATATGGATGAAAAAGACAGATGAAATTGAGGAGCCTCAAGACTCAGACTCAGAGTTATGGTCCCATTGCTACTGATACAAAAGAAGATATGGAACAATTTCACTTTCCCCAAAAGCTCCATCTACAGCGCCCTGCCTTTAGTCACCCTTTCATCCCACCATAACCCTTGACAGAGTTTTTCTGCTGATCTAACTACCTTGAGTGTCCCCTACTTCTCTGCTGTTTCAAAAAAACTACAAAACTCATCTGTCAAGATATTATGCAAACTCCATGTCTCTGTGAATCTCTGATTTTGCCCTATCTGGTCTATCCAGATATTCGCCCATTTAGTCCTTCATTCTTGTAGTTAAGAAACATTATGAAGCAGTGTTTACAAGACAGACACAATATGAGGTGCAGGGAATACAAAGATGGGTCAGACCAGCCTCCGGACCTGAGGACGCCGACAGAGGAGGTAGCAGTGAGTTCTGATCGCTGTGCGATGGGCAGCAGGAAAGGCACCTGCAGAAAGCAGTGACGGTCCAGAAGAGGGGACATCAGTTCTGTCCAAGGGGACACCCTTTACCTTGTGTTGTCAGCAGAAATGAACATCCAGTGAGGAGGGAGCCTCATGTGCTGTGGGGATAGATTCAGTTTAGGGGGCCTGAAGCAAATGCCATCGAGGGCTTTTGACCTAGGTGGGGTAGGAGATGAAAGGGGGTTTCAAGAGGGAGGGGACATAAGTATACCTGTGGCTGATTCATGTTGATGTATGGCAGAGGCCAACACAGTATTAAAAAGCAATTATCCTCCAATTTAAAAAACCATAATTAAAAAAAAAAAAGATTTAAAAAGGAATGCAATTTTAGGACTTCCACAGTGCTCCAGTGGTTAGGACTCCGTGCTTCTACTGAAGAGGGTGCAGGTTCAGTCCCTGGTTGGAGAACTACGATATCACGTACTGAGTGGCACAGCCCCCCAGAAAACTGCCGTGCAATGATAAAAGTATAATGTCAGGTGAAACGACAGATTTTCTAAAGTTTGTAAACACAAGGTTCACAAATTCCATAAGAACAACACATTGCTGTTATTTTTATTAATTACCTGCTCAAAATATTTCCATGATATTTTCCCCCTATACTTTGGCCTCCTCCTGGGGTTGATTTTTTATTATCTTTTTCAACAGAGAAACTGGGAAGACAATTCAATCTTTCCTGTAGCAAGGCATGGAGAAATCGAGTTCTTGTTACTGATGGTTTTAAAATTTTTCCTGGCTTTATCACTTTGTTATCAGCCAGGCCTCATTGGTAACTTTCTCTGCAGTAACCTCCTTGGGGCAGAGGAAAGCCTCCAAGCTTCCCCATCCCCTGATGGCACCCCTGGGATGGAGGTGGAAGTGAGACAGTTGTGGAGCCTGAGGCATGGTGGCCCCCAAGCAGGAGCAGAGAGGCTTCCAATTCAGATGTCTTTGACCTTTGGAGGTCAAAGACAGGCAGATGCTCTGTGAGGTGGCCAGGGGCAGGCTATCATTGAAATCTGGGTAGGTGAGGAGGAATACAAGCAGCCCACTGGGCCCACTCATCACCCTAGGACTACCCTCCAAGGTGTGGCTGTGCTCCTTGGTCCAGGAACCCTCCCCCCGTCCCAGCCTCACCCCCGGCTGTTGCTTCTTCCTTGAGTCCTGAGAACATGCCAAGCCTTGGAATGTACAGGTACAAATGATGGGCCCTGAGCAAAAGGTTCATGAACATTATCATTCATCTGCATCTGTGCAAAACAAGGATCTTTAAAACAGGTAGGCATATTCAGGGTTACTGACCATTGTCTAGTACCGCTAGGCGATTGCTAGGAAGTTGAACTTGATTCATGAGCCAAAGGGAAGTCAGAGAGGGTTTCAAGGCATCTAAAGGAAGTGGTCAGCATTGTCATATAGGAAAGGCAATCAGGTGAAAGCTGCCGGACGGATGAGAGGTAAAAGTATTGAGAAAGTGATTGTAATAGTCCACGAGAGGAATAACAGGGACTGGGATGAAAGCAGGAGGAGCAGCGCTGGATATGTAATGGTGTTAGTGATATTAGGAACATCGCTTGAAACTAATATTTACTAATCATGGTGCCAAGTGCTTGTAAGTATCTGAACTTACTTAATCCTCAGAGAACCTCAGAAAAAAGATGAGGAAACTGAGACTTTCAGAGGTTAAGTAATTTGTAAAAGGTCAGTAGGTGATGTGGTATGCCCTTGTGTGTTATTCACTCAGTCATGTCTGACTCTTTGCAACCCCATGGACTGTAGCCCACCAGGCTCCTTTGTCCATGGAATTCTCTGGCCAAGAATACTGGAGTGGCTTCCTATGCCCTTCTCCAGGGGATCTTCCCAACCCAGGGATTGAACCCGTGTCTCCTGCATTGCAGGTGAATTCTTTACCATCTGAGCCAGCAGGGAAACCCTGGTGATGTGGATCAGGACCCAATGCACCTGTTTCCAGAACCATGGGAAAAGATGCCAGATTACATTTGGGGGTAGAGGGAGACAGAAATGTTGAAAAGGGAAGAATTTAAGGTGAATTAGATATTGTAAACTGAATTAGGAAATACTTTTACCTGCTCTTTTTTTATATAGCAAATAATTTATATCATTGCCTAGATGTTTCACAGGTGAGTATACTATTTCTACAACCAAACCA
Source organism: Madoqua kirkii (assembly GCA_006408675.1). NCBI lineage: Eukaryota > Metazoa > Chordata > Mammalia > Artiodactyla > Bovidae > Madoqua > Madoqua kirkii. The sequence continues at coordinate 4,322 of SJYC01117463.1, forward strand.
CAAACTACCTGAATATAGCATTACTTATGCTATGTGACATACACCCAGTCAACAGTGTTAGACCTCCCCCTTGGAGCCAGGGCCTGAGCTAGTCACCTGGAATACAAGACCAGAGAAGACAAAATGCCTTCCCTGAATTTCTAAGATTTATAGGCCAGCATGAGAGACAGACAAAATATTTTGATGTGATATTACAGGAAAACCCTAAAGTTATGAACACCGTGATCTAAGAGTGCAAGGGTGCGAGCTCACTTAGACCCACCTGAGCAGGCCACGAAAGCATTCAACTGCAATAATATTTAAACTTGGGATCAGCATATCTGGAGGAATTCACTAGATAAATAAATTAATAATATACTAACAAATATACTGTAGGTGGGCCCTCCAGCCTGATGCAACCACATGCATAGAGGCTAGAGATGTGAAGTGTATTTGGTAAGAGACAAGAGTAACTTAAGTGGGATAAAGTCACCCTAGAGGTGACTGGCTGGTAGTAAGACTGATAGTAAGTAATTCTGAACATTACCATCAGCAGCCAGTCTTGATTTACTTGACTGCCTGGAATAACTGTCGCGTGGGATGATTTAACCAGGGTGTTGGGAGCAGGAGAAGAAAGTTGTGGCTGCCTATGGTAGACTGCCATTCCTTACATCCACACCCTTTTCAACGTGACTTCACTCCTCTCCCATCAAGAGGTGCGTCTATATCTTCATTCCTTGAATTTGGGCATGGCCAGGTAACTAGTTTTGACAGGTGGGTCATCAACAGCCATGACATAAGCAGAAACTAGAAAAGTGCTTACACATCGACCAGCTCTTGCTGTTCCCTGGGAATTCTTTCACCATCATGTGAACAAGCCCAGGCTAGCCTCCTGGAAGGTGAGAGGCCTAATGGACAGAGGCTCTATTCCAGCCATTCTTACATCATGTATACACATGAGTGACATCAATCTAAACAATCACACCTCAGCTAAGTTGGCCTGAATAAGAAGTGCCCATAAGCAGGACTGGAGATGCAGATGTAGAGAATGGGCATGTGGACACAGGTGGGGGAGGGGAGGGGGGCAAGCTGGGTGAGCAAGTACACACCACCATCTTCATGGCAAATAGATGGGAAACAGTGTCAGACTTTATTTTGGGGGGCTCCAAAATCACTGCAGATGGTGACTGCAGCCATGAAATTAAAAGGCACTTACTCCTTGGAAGTAAGTTATGACCAACCTAGACAGCATATTAAAAAGCAGAGACATTACTTTGCCAACAAAGGTCCATCTAGTCAAGGCTATGGTTTTTCCAGTGGTCATGTATGGATGTGAGAGTTGGACTGTGAAGAAAGCTGAGCACTGGAGAATTGATGCTTTTGAAATGTGGTGTTGGAGAAGACTCTTGAGAGTCCCATGGACTACAAGGAGATCCAGCCAGTCCATTCTAAAGATCAGTCTTAGGTGTTCATTGAAAGGACTGATGCTGAAGCTGAAACTCCAATATTTTGGCCACCTCATGTGAAGAGGTGACTCATTGGAAAAGACCCTGATGCTGGGAGGGATTGATGTGAAGAAAGCTGAGCACTGGAGAATTGATGCTTTTGAAATGTGGTGTTGGAGAAGACTTGAGAGTCCCATGGACTACAAGGAGATCCAGCCAGTCCATTCTAAAGATCAGTCTTAGGTGTTCATTGAAAGGACTGATGCTGAAGCTGAAACTCTAATATTTTGGCCACCTCATGTGAAGAGGTGACTCATTGGAAAAGACCCTGATGCTGGGAGGGATTGAGGGCAGGGAGAGAAGGGGACGACAGAGGGTGAGATTGCTGGCTGGCGTCACCAATTTGATGGACATGAGTCTGAGTGAACTCTGGGAGTTGGTGATGAACAGGGAGGCCTGGCGTTCTGCGATTCATGGGGTCGCAAAGAGTCGGACACGACTGAGAGACTGAACTGAACTGAACTGATGTGTAAAACAGATACTAGTAGGAACCTCCTGCATAGCACAGGGAGCTCAGCTCAGTGCTCTTTGACAACCTAGAGGGATAGGATGTGAGGAAAAGAGAGAGGCTCAAGAAGGAGGGGATATATGTATACATAGAGCTGATTCACATTGTTGTACAGCAGAAACTAACACTACCATTGTAAAGCAATTATACTCCAGTAAAAAATAAAAACAAAAATCCCCAAAGAATAAGTAGAAAGTATAAGCATTTATTGCTTTAAGCCATGGGCTTCCCTGGTGGCTTAAATGGTAAAGGATCCACCTGCAGCGCAAGAGACCTGCATTCGATCTCTAGATGTCTTAGAGTAGAAAATGGCAACCCACTCCAGTATTCTTGCCTGCAGAATTCCAAGGACAGAGGAGCCTGGTGGGCTACAGTCCATGGGGTCACCAACAGTCAGACACAACTGAGTGACTAACACTTTCATCCCCTCTACACTAGGCTTTAGAGCTGTGTGTTACACAGCAAAAGTAACTGACACTACGGCAGTGTGCCATACTCTCACACTTGATCACATCTTGTGTAATCACTTCTTACACTTCTCTCATCTTGATCACGATGAGGATTACGGATCTCGAGCAGCAGTTATTCACTTGGAGTCCTTCCTTAGACTTTTGAAAGTAAACCACTGAGTCTTTGCAATTAGAAGAAAATATATCTTCCATTGGATGCTATTACTATTTGATTCTAGGATCCTAATGCTCTTATAATCTGTGAACTTGTACAAGGACTTTGCTGGATTACTTACCAGCAACATCATCTTCCTAACCACACCTTTTTTGGAGATGATAAGTTGGGTTTAGGTTCGGGGTAATAACAGCTAAAGGTCCTTATGTTCTGTGAGGAAGATTGAGTCATGCTTGCCCCTTGAGCTTTATTGAAAAATTGTGAACAGAGAGTAAGTGGCTGATTTTTCCACCTCAAGAGGAAAAACACTGGGTTACTGTCATTTCATAAGCCTGCACTGCACTAGCTATTCTACAAAAGAAACAGTCTCTTATGATCCCGATGGAGTAAAGCTTAAAATTTTCTGCTTTGTTTTCTACACCGTTAAATTCATTGGTTACTTTCATTAGTTAATCTGAAATAATTTGGAAGATTGCTGAAAAGGGTTTTACAGCAACAAGTAAGTCTCCTAGAGGGAAATGTCAGGAACTCAGTCACAGACAGAAAAAATTATGGAATATGCCATGTCTAGCTACTCCACTCCCCGTTCCATCCTCTGAGAAATGAGCAGAGATAAAAATGAAAGATAGTCATTTTTGATATCTGAACCTTCCCTATAGTAAAACTTGAGGCTAAAAATAAAAAGATATTTCTTTAATACATTTGCTTAACACAGAGGGTGAAGAAGCTTAAACACAGAGCTGCAGAAAAAGGAACCTAATCTGCATACCTATCTCAGGATTCTGAGACTTTAGGGCAGAACACCAGGAGTCCAATTTGCATGAGGGCAAAAGACACCAAGACTAAGACTCTTAAGAAAAGAAAGGAAACATTGGTAATATTCCAGTTTCATTGTCTCAGAAAGCAGCTCTCCAGTTTATCCACTGGAGAGTCCATTCATATCTCAAAATATTCTTTGGTACAGACACTAAGGAATTTGTTCCAAGTTCCTCAGTAACTGGGATAAAAAGAAGGTGCTCAATAATCTAATAGACCTTGCTATACGAAGCATGGTCCACAAGCCAACAGCATCAGCATGATCTGGAAGCTTGTTGCAAATGCAGAATCCCAGGTCCACTCTAGAACTACTGAATCAGAACCTTGATTCTAACAAGATCCTTCAATGATTCACATGCGCATTAATGACTGAAGTGCAAGTGAACGTTGCTCAGTCCTGTCTATTTGCGACCCCATTGACTGAACAGGCCATGGAATTCTCCAGGCCAGAATATTGGAGTAGGTAGCCATTCCCTTCTCTAGAGGATCTTCCCAACCCAGGGATCAAACCCAGGTCTTCCACATTGCAGGCAGATTCTTTACCAGCTGAGCCATAAGGGAAGCCCAAGAATACTGGAGTGGGTAGCCTAACCCTCCTCCAGGGGATCTTCCCAACCCAGGAATCAAACCGGGATTTCTTGCATTAATGGCTGAGAATCACTGATCTAAGGGAATGGTTTTCATAGTTACCTGTGTATTAGAATTACCTGGAAAGTTTTGCAAAACACTGATGTTTGGGTCTCACCTCCATAAGCTGTAATTTGAATGGTCTGGGACTTCTTTCTAATCAAGATTGAGTCACAGAGATCTAATTTATCCTTCCTGCCTTAAATGACAGAACAAAAATAGCAGACTATGATCTTCAGACTTTATTCACTATCTATTGCTGAGTAACAAGTTACCCCCAAATTTAGCAGCTTAAAAAAACACACTCTTATTTCCTCACAGTTTTTGTGGTTCGGGAGGCCAGGCATGGTTTAAGTAGAATGAAATTGTCATAAATTTTCAAGAATGATCTTTAGCTCAGAGTCTCTCCCAAGGCTGCAGCTGAGGTGTTGGCCAGTGCCATGGTGTCATGTTTATGCCAGACTGAAAAAGAACCCACTTCTAAGCTCACTCATGCTGTCATTGGCAAGACTCAGGTCCCCTTGGTGGCTGGACTGAGGGCCTCCATTACTCTCTGGCTGTTGACCAGATGCCACTCTTAGTTCCTCGGCACGTAGGCCTCCCTAACATGATAGTGTGCTTCATTAAAGCAAGCCAGAGAGTCTGCTAGCAAGATGGAAGTCAGAGTACTCTGTAACCTTCTATAATCACAGACGTGACATTTGCTACACTTGCTATGTGTCTGTTACTTATTGGATCCTGGCTTCACTCGAAGTATGAATGCCAGAAGGTGGGTACCATTGGGGCCCACTTTAGAAGCTGCCTACCACAGATATTAAACAACAGATATCAAGGGTCTGTGATTTCTAACAGAAGAGTAACAATCAAAGCCAGTGGAACAATCATACCAGCTTATTGTCTGAAGGCAGTTCTGAGCTGTGTTACATGAAAGGAGAGATCAGAGTTCTCTATCTATGAAGTGAAGAAAGAGAGAGGCCAAGGCAGTAAGAATTTATGAGTCAGAGTACTATCTGCAGAGAGTAATCTCAGGAAGTCTACTGAGGGGTCCCCTTGAGTCTCTGGTTGAGTGCTAATCTGTATATGTCTGAGAAAAAACTACCTGAATACAGGGAAATAACCATCAGGAAGGAGTAAACAGAACAACTTCCAGAGTTCACACAGGGCAAGAATGGAAGTGATCATAATCCACAAGACATGGAGTATAATCCTCAGATATTCTTCAGCCTATACTAAAGGTTGCTCTGAACTTGTCCTAACAAAATTTAAGAGGAAGCCTCTAAAGCTTCAACTAATTCCTAGTAAATTAATTGTATACCAGAGTAAAGTTCAACACTATTTGAAAATATACCACAAAATCCAACAAACAATAATGCAAAACTCACAATGTCTAACTTCCATTAAAAAATTAATAGGCAGGCAAAGTAGCAGCAAATAAGGACCAAAACCAATCAATATAATTCAATCAATAAAAATAGTTCCTAAAGATGAAGAGAATGGAACTAGCACATAAGAATCTTACAAAAAAAGTTATAACAGCTGTTGTAAAAATTCTTCAAATGCTTAAGAAGTAGAGAAAAACAAAAATTACCCAAATGGATGACCAAAAAAAAAAAAAAAAAAAATTCAACACGTGAAATGAACAATACACTGGGATTAAGAGAAGACTATATGTTAAGAAGTTCAGTGACTTTGAAGGTACAATAATAAAAATATTCAAAATGAAACTGGCAAACAACTGAAAAAATAAGAGACAAGCCATGACCTGGGGGATACCATCAGGTGGGCTAATATATGTGCAACTGAAGTTTCAGGAAAACAGGGGAAAGGGAATAAAAAATATTTAAGGAAATGACGATTAAGTTTTTTCAAATTTGATGAAATCCGTAAACTCACAGATTTGAGAAGCTCAATAAATTTGAGTAGAAAAAGCAAAAAATTAAAAAGGCACATTATAATTAAATGACTAAAGCCAATGATAAAGAGAAAAAAATGTAAAGTGGTCAGAAGAAAAATATATTATATACACAGAGGAAAAATGACAAGAATTACAGTAAGCATCTTATCAGAAACTATGCAAGTCAGAATATGATGGAAAGTCATCTAAAGTAAAATAAAGTAAAATTTAAAAAAACAGAATTTTCCAATTCAAAAAAAAGCATGAAAAGAATAAAATAGAAATTTAAAATTTGTTTCCCATAAAAAGAATTTTCATACTTGAAGGCAAACTAAAGGTATTTCAGGCAAACTAAATACATTGCCAGCTTACATGAATTATAAGCAATGTTAAAGAAAGTTCATCAGGCAGAAGGACAATGAAATCTTCAGGTCGAAGGAAATGCATAAAGGAATAGAGCCAGAAATGGTAAATACGTGAATAAATAGAAAAGATTTTTTTCTCTTTTAAAAAATCTTTTTTAAAGTAACTTTTTCAATATAAGAATAATGAAAATGAATTCTGAAAATGCAATATATAGCATATAAGAAGTGAAATTTATAACCATATCACAAAAGATGAGCAGGCACAAATGAAAATACCAGTTGTAAGATTCATAGGCTGCATACTGGTCTAAGTGTAATTTGGAGGAGAGATCTCTTCTTCATCCTGTCCTACCATAACTAGAATAATGAAAAGATAATAATGCTATCAAGGGTTTGAGCCACATAGAACTCACTGGAAGAAAAGAACTGGAAAGCCCTCAGGTCACAAAATGTAACAGGGTTGTGGAGGACTAGGATAAAAATACTGCGATTATGTCTATAACTTGATTTTCCCCTGGCAAGAGCCTAGAGAAACAGGCTTCTCACAACTTAAAATATTAAGTATTTTTATCACATACCCATGAGAGCTATCTTAACTTTTATTTCTGTAAGAAAATTTTTTAAAATTCTGCCTTAAGTGTGAACTCCAAATAAATATGAACTCGATGATTTGCATTCGCTTATTTAACCCAATGTCAATTTCACTTTACTGTGAACTGAGTCAATTTATATAAATCTAATGGCTTCTTTGAATTCACGTGTTAAAAAAATAATTATTAGACACAAAATTCTGCAACATTACCATATTCTTCAAACTTGATGAGACTGGCTGTGAGACTTGCCCACTTCACAGGATGGAGGCATGGCAAAACAAGGCTGGGGAATCCAGGGATCACAGGCTTAGGAGCTTGCATTGCTCAGGGCCCAGGTGATGAGGGCATATCCCTTAGGAGCAGGGAGTCATATTTTGGTCTGGGTTTTAAAAGGGAGCCCAGGGCTTACCTGGTGGCTTAGTAGTAAAGAGTCCACCTCGCAATGCAGGGGACACAGGTTTGACACCTGGTCCGGGAAGACGCCATATGCCACCGTGAGGCAACTAAGCCTGTGTACTACATCTACTGAGCCTGTGCTCTAGAGCCCACCAGCTTCAACTACTGAACCCACGCCCAGAGCTGAGCCACCTAGAGCCTGTGCTCTGCAACAACAGAAACCACCACAATGAGAAGCCTTTGCCCTGCAAATAAAGAGTACCCCTACTCACCACAACTAGAGAAAAGCCCACACAGCAACGAAGACCCAGCACAGTCAAAAATAATTCAGTAAACAGATAAAATTATTTTTTTAATTAAATAAAAATACCTAGAGCCAGACATCCTGGAATGTGAAGTCAAGTGAGCTTTAGAAAGCATCACTAGGTGTTTTTCCTTCTAACTTACTTCACTCTGTATAATAAGCTCCAGTTTCATCCACCTCATTAGAACTGATTCAAATGTATTCTTTTTAATGGCTGAGTAACACTCCATTGTGTATATGTACCACAGCTTTCTTACCCATTCATCTGCTGATGGACATTTAGGTTGCTTCCATGTCCTGGCTATTATAAACAGTGCTGCAATGAACGCTGGGATACACGTGTCTCTTTCAATTCTAGTTTCCTTGGGCTGGTGCACTGGGACAACCCAGAGGGATGGTACAGGGAGGGAAGAGGGAGAGGGGATTCAGGATGGGGAACACATGTATACCTGTGGCTGATTCATGTTGATGTATGGCAAAACCAATACAATATTGTAAAGTAATTAACTTCCAATTAAAATAAATAAATTTATATTTAAAAAAAAAAAGAAAGCATCACTAGAAAGAAATTTAGTAGACGTGATGGAATTCCAGTTGAGCTATTTCAGATCCTAAAAGATGCTGCTGTGAAAGTGCTGCCCTCAATATGCCAGCAAATTTGGAAAACTCAGCAGTGGCCTCAGGACTAGAAAAGGTCAGTTTTCATTCCAATCCCCAAAAAAGGCAATGCCAAAGAATGCTCAAACTATCACACAATTGCACTCATCTCACATGCTAGTAAAGTAATGGTCAAAATTCTCTAAGCCAGGCTTCAGCAGTATGTGAACTGTGAATTTCCAGATGTTCAAGCTGGTTTTAGAAAAGGCAGAGGAACCAGAGATCAAATTGCCAACATGTACTGGATCATGGAAAAAGCAAGAGAGTTCCAGAAAAACATCTGTTTCTGCTTTATTGACTATGCCAAAGCCTTTGACTGTGTAGATCACAATAAACTATGGAAAATTCTGAAAGAGATGGGAATACCAGACCACCTGACCTGCCTCTTGAGAAACCTATCTGCAGGTCAGGAAGCAACAGTTAGAACTGGACATGGAACAACAGACTGGTTCCAAATAGGAAAAGGAGTATGTCAAGGGTCTATATTGTCACCTTACTTATTTTACTTATATGCAGAGTACATCGTGAGAAACGCTGGACTGAAAGAAACACAAGCTAGGATCAAGATTGGCAGGAGAAATATCAATAACAGATTTGCAGATGACACCACCCTTATGGCAGAAAGTGAAGAGGAACTAAAAAGCCTCTTGATGAAAGTGAAAGAGGAGAGTGAAAAAATTGGCTTAAAGCTCAACATTCAGAAAACAAACATCAAGGCATCTGGTCCCATCACTTCATGGAAGATAGATGGAGAAACAGTGGAAACAGTGTCAGACTTTATTTGGGGGGGCTCCAAAATCACTGCAGATGGTGAATGCAGCCATGAAATTAAAAGGCACTTACTCCTTGGAAGGGAAGTTATGACCAACCTATATAGCATATTCAAAAGCAGAGACATTACTTTGCTAACAAAAGTCCATCTAGTCAAGGCTATGGTTTTTCCAGTGATTATGTATGGATGTGAGAGTTGGACTGTGAAGAAAGCTGAGCGCCGAAGAATTGATGCTTTTGAAGTGTGATGTTGGAGAAGACTCTTGAGAGTCCCTTGGACTGCAAGGAGATTCAACTAGTCCATTCGAAAGGAGATCGGTCCTGGGTGTTCATTGGAATGACTGATGCTGAAACTGAAACTTCAATAGTTTGGCCACTTGATGCAAAGAGTTGATTCATTGGAAAAGACCCTGATGCTGGGAGGGATTGGGGGCAGGAGGAGAAGGGGACGACAGAGAATGAGATGGTTCTATGGCATTACCAACTTGATGGACATGAGTTTGAGTGAATTGCGGGAGTTGGTGATAGAGAGGGAGGTATGGCATGCTGCGATTCATAGGGTTGCAAAGAGTCGAACACGACTGAACAATTGAACTGAACTGAACTGAAATAAAAATAAAAGAAGAGCCTGTAAAAAACTGGGTCGATAAGGACAGTTATGAACAAATTAAGGAGACTTAAATTAGGATCTATGAAGGAAGCTTTAAAAAGGGTTGGAGGTAATTTTGCATGAAAAAGAAAAAGATAAAGAGTGACTAGCTGTCTTCAAATAAATTAAGAGTAATTACCAATAGATAATTCCTACTATACAAGATAGAAACAAGAAGAAATAAGTCTAAATTTCAACAATGAAATGTGATCACTGAAAGTAGAATTTATTAACCAGGAGGGTGATTAAGCACAGAGGAAAATCTAGGTTCTCCCAACATTTCAAGTGAAGCTATGTTTTCCTGACAGTGAAACATCTGGTGATATTAAAAATCTCATCCAGCTGACCTTTCAGAGTTATGTAGATAAAACATCTGTAAGGTAACTGGATTTTTTAATGGATTGATTGAACTGAGTAAATGTTTTGAGGCTTTGGGGAAATTTCACCCAAATAATAAAAAGCAAAGGAGTCATATTCTGTCTGACCTTTTGGAGGGAATAATTTATATTATATAATTAGAATAACAATCTCCATCTGGCAGTGGACCCGTTCCTCTGGGCTCATACAACAGCAGACAGAGCTCCACCTAATTAGTCAAGTGTTTTCAGTGAGATTACAGTGATATTTACTAAAATTACTCAGTGCCCTGACTCTCCAGTGATTCACTGCTCTCTGCCACCTATAAACCAAGCTGTTCAAAAGCTTATAAAAACTTTAAACAGATAAGTTTTTTTTAATAGAAAAATGAAGGTATTGAGAATTCTCATCATATTCCAAAATTATTTTCTTGGATTCAGGCAAGAAAGGTCTTTATTGACAAGTTTTAGAGCAAGAAAACCTAAGATGAAGTTGGAGGACTGTCACGCATCCATGAGCTCTTTTTCCAGAAAGCTAGTCACCAGATGATCAAAGCAGTGATTCTCCACGTATGTCTTTAGATCAGCACCAGCATCCTCTGGGAACTTGTTGGAAATGCAGATTCTTGGGTCCCACCCAAGACCTACTGAATCAGAAACTTTATAGGTGGAGCCCAGCAATCTATGTTTTAATAAGCCCTCTAGGTGAATCTGATATACACTGAGGTCTAACAACCTCTAGGTTCAGGAGTGACTGCTCCCAACTGAGCCAAAGCTAGGTTTCAGCATCTGGCTACTTGCGTAACCAATGATCCTCACAGGTCTCTTGCCATAAACTGAGATGCACAGGAGTTTCAGGTTTCCCAGATGAAGGAAAGGGACATGGAAGGTGGGAGTCCAGCAAGATGTCTGGATATTAAAGATGATGGTATATATTAGGTATCTACTTGTGGCTCAGCAGTAAAGAATCCACCTGCAAAGCAGGAGATGCAGGAGACACAGGTTCAATCCCTGGGTGGGGAAGATTCCCTGGAGAACATGGCAATCCACTCCAGTATTCTTGCCAAGAAAATCCTACAGACAGAGGAGCCTGGGGGCTATAGTCCATGAGGTTGCAAGAGTCAAATGTGACTGAGCACACACACATTCATTTTAAAACATAAAATCTTTATACATAATAGAATCCATAATTATATTTGTTGATTATCTAATTCAGCTTAATCCTTCTGCCTATGAACTAATTTTTATCCACAAAATAATGAGGAAAGCCAGAAGCTGAGAGATTAGTGTTCACTGAAACAAACAAAAAAACAAAGCAGAACCTATAATGGGACTCAGAGCATAAGAGACTTGATTCAGGGCCCAGGAAGAAAAGAGGTCAACCCTAGAACTCTTTGAAGCCTGCGCCCTTTAGGGGTTTGGAATAGCCCCAAGGAAAAGTCAGCTGTGCCTCGTTCCAGTGTTCTCTTATAAGACAGTAGCAGTAGAAACAATGGTAAGAACACCAAAGAAACCTAGAGAGGGCCTGAAGTACTCTAGCTGTTGTAATCTGAATATTAGCATGACTGAAGCAACTTAGCAGCAGCAGCATATTTCTTTATCCGCAGGTTGGTAGGACCTGGCACAGTCAAGTTACAAACATAATATAAAACAATACTCAATTCACCTGGGAGAATGAAAAAGCATGTTACCCCAGTTCCCTTTGGAATGTTACAGAGATGGTAATTTGAAGCTCTGGCAAATTTGGTCTAGGTACTTTCAGATTCAAAGCAGCACAGTGATGGTGAGGCTCAATAGCCAGCTGTCAGTTGATGCCAATGGTTTTGGAATTGTGCACCCCTAGAAAATCAGTTCCTATAAAGTTTTTTATATGGGGTAAGCTGCAGTAGTGCCTATATATGATCTACAGAACAGAAAATATTGAAGTTACGAGGCTTCAGGTCTATCTTGAACCAGTGATCAACCCACACTTATTGCTTTCATAATGTGTGACATTCATTTACTCTAGAAATATTTACTGAGTGCCTCTTATGTGTCCGGAATGGTGCTGGACTCTTTGAGACACTGGAATCAGACAGACAGTGGTCAGGCGCTCCACACAGTCGTCAACATAGTAGTCACTAGTCACAGGTGACGATTGCATTTCAACTCCTTTGTCACATTTGCCCCATTTCAAGTCCTTAACAGCCCCATGTGGCTAGTGGCCACGAGACAAGACAGATTGTAACAGCAGAGTTTCCCATTATCTGTCCTCCAGATCTTAACCCTGGGCTTTTCCTTGCCCACCTCTGTCTCCTCTAGTTGATCAAAGTCCTCCTCCTTTTGTCCAGATTGATGCTGCCATGACCATCCTGGACCAGGACATTGGCAGAAGGTGTCTATGGGGAATATTTGGATTAAGTCTCAGAAAAATCTTGAGGCAAATGCAGGTCTCCATCAGCTGAGTGGACCAGGGCCAATACGCCACATTCTCTTTCCAATTGCATGGCTATGGCACAAACCTTGGGGATGGTGCAAAGTCTGAAGACTTCCCCTTTTGAATTTTCAAAAACTCTGTTTCGAAAGTTAAGGAAAAAAGGAAATCTGGAACATTAACAGTTTCCTGCTTTTTCTCTTTTTCCTATTTTTCTCCCCAAGGCAATATAGAGGCCTCTGCCTAAGAGGGAGGAAGTTGCTTGCAAGGACAAGAGGAAAACAAAAGCACAAAGATTAATATTTCAAGATGTTATCTTGTGACATCAAAATAGTAGAAAACAGGATTCTTGCCTCCAAGCTGCCTATATATATAACCAAGGAAACATGAAAAATGGGGAAATTCATGAAATGTTAATAACCATAAAGAGTAATGTAACAACATTAAACAGAGGAGATGTCACCCAGATCTATATGATTCATCACTCAGGGGTGGTACAGACCCTAAGTGTGGCTGTTCACTGAAAGGTGAGATCTGAGCTACATAGCTTCTGATGGGTAGAGGTGAGAAGAGGCAGAATTTCAGGTAGGAGCACACAGTAAGCAGACATGTGAATGTGGAGGGCAAGTGTTGTTTAATGTACAAAGAAGGTAAGGGTTTGTCATGCAGAATGAAGGGAACTAAGACTTCGAGAGAAAGCTGAGGAAATACCATGGAAAACTTTAACCATCAGGCTGAAGGATTTATTTCTTATCCCACAGTGAGATGGGGATGTCATTGATGAATTGACTAGAGAAGTGATGTAGTTGTTTTTTTTTTTAATTTTATTTTTACTTTATTCTACTTTACAATACTGTATTGGTTTTGTCATACATTGACATGAATCAGCCACAGGTGTACATGAGCTCCCAACCCTGAAACCCCCTCCCATCTCCCACCCCATATCATCTCTCTGGATCATCCCCGTGCACCAGCCCCTAGCATCCTGTATCCTGCATCGAACATAGACTGGCACTTCGTTTCTTACATGATAATATACATGTTTCAATGCCATTCTCTGCCCCCCTCAAAAAAAAAGTGATGTAGCAAAAGTGGCATTGTGACAATGAATCTGACATTGAACCCTTGCAGTAATATTTGAATATACTGAAGCCAGGCAGGATGGAGCACAAAGGGTGGTTAGGAGGCTATTGGAGAGGAATTTCCTGGTGGTTCAGATGGTAAAAGAATTCGCTTTCAATACAGGAAGCTCAGTTCAACCCCTGGTTTGGAAAGATCCCCTGGAGAAGTGAATGGCTGCCCACTCCACTATTTGCCTGGAGAATCCCATGGACAGAGGAACCTCATGGGTTGTACTCCATGGGGCCCCAAAGAGGCAGGCACGACTGAGTAACTAACAGTTTTTTCACTTTCAGGAATGAAATTCTACAGGCCTAGAACAGGATAGGTAGCAGTGTAATGACAAGAGTGCAACGAGTGAGTAGCATGCTGAAGGAAAATCAACAGGGCTTTGATTTTCAGAGCCAAGGGAGAGAAAGAAGTCAAATATACTGTTAACTTGGCAAATTACTTAACATCTATAAAATAGTGATAATGGCTATGTTTTACAGGTTTGCCATGTGAATTAATAAAAAGACCTTTCTAAAATGTAAAACATCCCCGGCATACAAATGCAACTGAAATCCACCGTTTGGAACTCAGATAGCCTGGAGCCGCACCCCTAAACTTCTCCCATCCCAGCAGTCAGGACCTCAGGCAAGTAGATCCAACATCAAGGGCAAGACCAGTGGACTCTCTTTTCTCACAGCCCGGAAGTCATCGAGCTTGTCCACAGACCCACAATTCTGAACACTTCTTCCCTGTACAGGGTTTACATCCTCTTAGAACAATACTCAGTGACCATCTCAGACCAGAACCCACTGGAATATAATGGGCTTCCCTGGTGGCTCAGATGGTAAAGAACCTAGCTGCAATGTAGGAGACCTGGGTTCAATCCCTGGGTCGGGAAGATCTACTCCAGTATTCTTGCCTGGGAAATCCCATGGATGGAGGAGCCTGGCATATCCGTGGGGTGGCACAGAGTCAGACATGACTGAGTGACTAACACCTTCATTTCCTTTTGTGTGTGTGTGTTTTGTTTTGTTTTTTTTTTTTTTGGCCAGAACACACTGGATCCTTCTGCTCTATTTTCAATCACATACCAGGTTTCCTGTCTCAAAGATTTCAGATTCCCCTCCCCTAACAAATAAAAGATGCAGCTCAAAAGCCTGATGTGCTTTTGTGTTTTATTGTCTCAAACACACAGTCTCTTTCCATAAACCACCTCACCACCTGCTTTTCCTTGCTTTCTTATCATTCCTAGTAAAATAGTGCTTAAATTTCCACATAGTCCATAAAACCCTCTTCAACACACAATATTGTTGCATATGCCTTAGATTTACAATGAAAACTAGAAAAGGGTGCTATTATGTTAGCTATCATTTTTTTAAGTAAAAAAAAAAAGAAAAGGAAAATGTAGTAGGAAATTATTTTCTTCTGTTTATGCTGAATACTAGTACTTGAGGAAAGCTGGTTAAATTAGTGGACCATAGAGGGGCAGGCAGAGATTTTGGTAAAAATTTTAAAGGAAATCTTCTGAGCACTTTCAAATTATCTAGAAATTGTAGGTAAAGCTCCCAAGTCTGTATTATGTTTAATGTAAAATCTCTGACTCTTCTTTTTACTTCAAATAGGTATATATCAGAAAACTATTAAGATATAGATGAAGGGAAAGTGTATGTGCACATGTCCAAAGGTGTACACACACATATATATTAATATATGAATGTATATACCCATAAAAGGAACACAGGAAGGACAAGAAAGGATAAAATGTCAGAAGAAAGACTTTCCTGAGGTTTCTCTAAATAAGGGGAAAGAGGGAAAGAAGTTTAAAGAAAAGAGCATGTGTGTATAGAAAAAGGAATGATCTATGAAAAGAATACAATATTGTAAAGTAATTAGCTTCTAATCAAAATAAATAAATTTAAATTTTAAAAACAAAGAAAAGCTTAAGGAAAAAAGAAGATAGACATAAGTCTGGTACCAGGAGCTGTTTGAGGGTGGTCAAATGAATGAGACCCAAATGCAGAAGCCATGCATCTGCGCAGTGACAAGAGGCAAATCAGTGTCTTAGGTGAATCAGATGGATGTTCACGGTCTGAGGTGGTAGCATGGAGAGTGTCTCTACTCTGGAAAGTAAGTGAAGGCACGAATCAAAAGTTGGATTATAAATAATTGGTACTTTCTTCCAAAGGACCTAGGGCCTCTTACTGCTCTGGTTAGACAGGAAGTGCACCGAGGTACTCACTTGAGCACCACGCCTAGGTTTCTTTATTGTCCTGGCCCCACTGAAACATTCCAATCTGCTGTCCTCTAATTTCAGAATACTATTCTAAGTTATGCTGTGTTAAACTTACCCATACATATCTGAATGGAAATGCTAATTAATCTGCAAGGGCCCTTATGATTTTCTAGATGAGTCTAGATTTTCTAGATGATTTTAGAAATATCCAGTTAGGTTCCAAAGATGTCTTGGTCAGTTGACAGGTCTGTATGGAAGACAAGTTTGGATAGGGGAGTTGCTACGGGCATAGCTTCTTAGGTCACATGGTGTAGAACTTTGATTCAGCCTGGGGAGGCAGGACTACCTTCTATGGGCTATTGCTAAGGGGCAAGGCCAGAAAACAGTGACGTCCAGGGAGCTAGGGTATTTTTGCCCCTTTTCAATTTAATTCTCAGAGAATCCAATCAAGGTTGCCAGCAGCTTTTGGATGAGGACGGCCAACTGTCCTGGTTAGTCCAGGACTGAGAGGCTCCAGAGATGTGGAACTCTCAGTTTTAAAACCAGGAAAGTCCTAGACAAACTCATTCAGTTGGTCACTCGAATATTCCTTCTTACCCAGGCCAGACCCCGACTTGAGTGAGGTGAGGAATACCAGATAAGGACATCAATCTTCCATCTGTATCCCAGCTAACTCTTTAATAAAGAAGTGGTAGAGCTCAATATATATATACAACCAAGACTTACTATTTCCCAGTGTCTCCCCTCCCCAACCCCTCTCTCCAGATATTTGCTGTTTTGTAGTAGCAGCAAAAGCCAAGTTCTGTTGCTTGGTAGCATCAGTGCAAATTAAAAGGGCAAGTGTGAGGGAATGGCATTCCAGTGGTTAGGACTCCATGCGTTCACTGCCACAGGTATGGGTTCAATCCCTGTTCAGGGAACTAAGATCCTGCAAGTGGGGTGTCCCTCCCTAAAAAAGGCCAAGTCTGAAATTACAGAAGGTC
>SJYC01117464.1:0-14429 GCA_006408675.1 Madoqua kirkii
AAATAAGGGGAAAGAGGGAAAGAAGTTTAAAGAAAAGAGCATGTGTGTATAGAAAAAGGAATGATCTATGAAAAGAATACAATATTGTAAAGTAATTAGCTTCTAATTAAAATAAATAAATTTAAATTTTAAAAACAAAGAAAAGCTTAAGGAAAAAAGAAGATAGACATAAGTCTGGTACCAGGAGCTGTTTGAGGGTGGTCAAATGAATGAGACCCAAATGCAGAAGCCATGCATCTGCGCAGTGACAAGAGGCAAATCAGTGTCTTAGGTGAATCAGATGGATGTTCACGGTCTGAGGTGGTAGCATGGAGAGTGTCTCTACTCTGGAAAGTAAGTGAAGGCACGAATCAAAAGTTGGATTATAAATAATTGGTACTTTCTTCCAAAGGACCTAGGGCCTCTTACTGCTCTGGTTAGACAGGAAGTGCACCGAGGTACTCACTTGAGCACCACGCCTAGGTTTCTTTATTGTCCTGGCCCCACTGAAACATTCCAATCTGCTGTCCTCTAATTTCAGAATACTATTCTAAGTTATGCTGTGTTAAACTTACCCATACATATCTGAATGGAAATGCTAATTAATCTGCAAGGGCCCTTATGATTTTCTAGATGAGTCTAGATTTTCTAGATGATTTTAGAAATATCCAGTTAGGTTCCAAAGATGTCTTGGTCAGTTGACAGGTCTGTATGGAAGACAAGTTTGGATAGGGGAGTTGCTACGGGCATAGCTTCTTAGGTCACATGGTGTAGAACTTTGATTCAGCCTGGGGAGGCAGGACTACCTTCTATGGGCTATTGCTAAGGGGCAAGGCCAGAAAACAGTGACGTCCAGGGAGCTAGGGTATTTTTGCCCCTTTTCAATTTAATTCTCAGAGAATCCAATCAAGGTTGCCAGCAGCTTTTGGATGAGGACGGCCAACTGTCCTGGTTAGTCCAGGACTGAGAGGCTCCAGAGATGTGAACTCTCAGTTTTAAAACCAGGAAAGTCCTAGACAAACTCATTCAGTTGGTCACTCGAATATTCCTTCTTACCCAGGCCAGACCCCGACTTGAGTGAGGTGAGGAATACCAGATAAGGACATCAATCTTCCATCTGTATCCCAGCTAACTCTTTAATAAAGAAGTGGTAGAGCTCAATATATATATACAACCAAGACTTACTATTTCCCAGTGTCTCCCCTCCCCAACCCCTCTCTCCAGATATTTGCTGTTTTGTAGTAGCAGCAAAAGCCAAGTTCTGTTGCTTGGTAGCATCAGTGCAAATTAAAAGGGCAAGTGTGAGGGAATGGCATTCCAGTGGTTAGGACTCCATGCGTTCACTGCCACAGGTATGGGTTCAATCCCTGTTCAGGGAACTAAGATCCTGCAAGTGGGGTGTCCCTCCCTAAAAAAGGCCAAGTCTGAAATTACAGAAGGTCACAAAGCATCCCATACAATAGTCTGGGATAAAAGTCTTAGGCTTTATAATTCTAAGACTGACCCCTGGAAAAAGTATAGTATTCTTATTTTGGGTTGCTCAAATCCATTACCATTTTCTCAGATAGGACTAGAGTGCATCATGCCCTTCCTCGTAGTAAAACCTGCGTCCAGGGAACTGTCTAATAACAGCAATTTACTCGTTAGTGCGAATGAAGTGGTTATCTCCCCCAGGCTGAATTAAATTGTTAAGTCCTATCTTTAATTATATTCTTTCATTCCTTCTCCTAAGAAGTATTCACTGAGAGCCTTCCATGACTAAGTTAGAATATGATAAGTGAGAGCAAAGCAGAGCCTGCCCCCAAGGAACTTAGCAACTTTGGCCTCCATTAATTGCTGGCGTCAGCTTACCAGCAAGACAGGAGTAGTCTGGCGTGGGGCTGGATTTCCTAACTGCCCCAAACAGAAATTCACAGGCTGGCACTGAGAGAGGTTGTTATGCCTGGGTGAGAGGATTACAAACCCGCTGGAGGTATTAATATGGATATTAAAGCTTAAAGTCTCACACTTATTTTTCTATTATACGTATTCAGAATTGAAAGATGATGTAAAGAGCAAAGGGGAGGAAGATAGGGGAAGTGGTCCCACAAAAGTCTAGACAAGGATGGCCATGAAAAAGGAGAAACTTTTAAATAGAGAAACATAAAATCTTCATTGTGGCCCAAAACATCATTTGATTTCAGGACTACATTAAAATCGCCCCCAAAGTAATTAATTTCTGTACAATGATAGAACCACCTCAATGTCTGAGACAGAGAGTAGATAAGTAAACATGGTACATCTTACTATGGAATTAATGCAGCTATATTAAAGTATAATTATAAAAAACAATACAGTAGCTTGGGAAATGTTGTTTTGTTAGTCCTCAAAGTCAGAATATGAAAAATTATCTAGGCTATGTTGAAATGTATGTAAAATTTATGTAAGTTTATGAGCAAAGTCTAGAAAAAAACTTGGACAGTTGAAAATTGCCAAAGTGGGCCTAATGAGATTTTAGGTCATTTATTTCATTTTAATATATCTTTTCATGATATCATGTGTACAATGAAAGTTATCATGAATCAGTTGGACAAGTAAGGATAAGAGGAAAACAAAAGCTTGTTTGCAAAGCACCTGGTGATTTGATTGACTGCCAGCTCAGAATAAACCAAATGACAGTGTTATGAGGCTACTTTTTAAAAAAACTGATAAAATTGGACTTCACTCAAGAAAATATAGCCCAGATTCAACAGAAAATATAAGTTCCAGCATATGTACACTAATCTGACCATATGTGGAATAATTCTCTTTAGCGTTGGGTAACTCATTCTAAGGGAGGCATTGATAAACTGGAGCACAGTGAGAGAAGACAATCGGAAGATTTGGTAAGACTCAAAAAGAAAAGTAAATGATAAATGGTTTTAGAAGAAACTTTGGATTTCTAACTTGGAAAAGAAAAGACTCAGAGTGGGTGCCTCTGTAGGATTGTTATTATAAAAACTGTATCAGGTTTTTTAAGTTTAGAGGGCACAGTTAGAATCAAAAGATGAACATTTAGGGAAACAGAGGGAGGCATTGATAAACTGGAGCACAGTGAGAGAAGACAATCGGAAGATTTGGTAAGACTCAAAAAGAAAAGTAAATGATAAATGGTTTTAGAAGAAACTTTGGATTTCTAACTTGGAAAAGAAAAGACTCAGAGTGGGTGCCTCTGTAGGATTGTTATTATAAAAACTGTATCAGGTTTTTTAAGTTTAGAGGGCACAGTTAGAATCAAAAGATGGAACATTTAGGGAAACAGTTTCCTGGCTAAAAATAAGGAAGAACTTTCTAATAAAAACTAGACAAAAATGCAATGACTTATTTCAAAAATTAATTACTCTCTCACTGTGGAAAGTATTTAAGACAAGGTGCTGACATTTGTTAGGAGGGTGTCCTAGATGGTACCTAAAGATCTACTGAATCCTTACGGTATGTTTCTGTCAAATTTAGGAATGAGAGAAATTGTTGTTTCTACAATTCCTTAGATACAGATGCGAGACATGTCAAGTCTTCCCTTTCACATCTTCATTCAATTAGAAGACATAAAATGTAATTAGACTGAAGCCAGATTAGAAGAAACAGCTTTCTCAGTTCCCACTGGATTGTGTGGGTGTATCCTCTGATTTTAAAATTCCATTGCTCAACATCCATTTGATTACTCTCAGCCTAATTACTTTGGGCCACATTATAATTACATTCTTGACCTTTTGTCTAATCACAGAGGAAAGAGTTAAAAGTAATAACTTTTAGGAAGCATCCTCTATATGCCAGGAACCATACTAGGTATATTATATACATAATTTAATTTAGTCCTCCAATCTCATGAGGGAAGAATTATCATTCCTATTTTACAGTTAAACAAATGCATCCAAGATCTCCAGCAAATGCCAGACCTGGACTTCAAACCCTAAGTCCAGTTTGTTTCAAAGCTCTCCTTGCCCAAGGACTTACCTGGTAGTTTAATGATTAAGACTCTGTGCAGCCAACAAAAAATGAAATCAATAAATGATTATGCTAGTAGACCCAGCACAATCACAAAGGTCCATATAAGGAGAGGGTCAGAGAAGGACAAGTGACGGTGAGAGCAGAGGAGGGGGGCATTTGAAGATGCTATGCTACTGGCCTTGAGGGTAGCTGAAAGGACCATGGTCAAAAATGCTGGTGGCTTCTAGAAGCTGGAAAAGGCAAAGTCACAGATTCTCTAGGACAACTCAGTTCTGCTGACACCTTGAATTTTTAAGACTGTTTTGTTTCCAGAAATAAGATAATAAATTTGTGTAGTTTTAAGCCACTGGGTTTGTGGTCATTTGTTTCAGCAGCAAAGGAAACCACAGCTTTAAATATTCCATTTAAATAAAGGAAAATTACATATTTAAGAACATCCTAGAGGTCAAAAATGCTGGTGGCTTCTAGAAGCTGGAAAAGGCAAAGTCACAGATTCTCTAGGACAACTCAGTTCTGCTGACACCTTGAATTTTTAAGACTGTTTTGTTTCCAGAAATAAGATAATAAATTTGTGTAGTTTTAAGCCACTGGGTTTGTGGTCATTTGTTTCAGCAGCAAAGGAAACCACAGCTTTAAATATTCCATTTAAATAAAGGAAAATTACCATATTTAAGAACATCCTAGGGCTTCCCTTGTGGCTCAGCTGATAAAGAATCTGACTGCAATGTGGGAGTCCTGGGTTCGATCCCTGCATTGGGAAGATCCCCTGGAGAAGGGAAAGGCTACCCACTCCAGTATTCTGGCCTGGAGTATTCCATGGACTGTATAGTCCATGGGGTCGAAAAAAAGTCAGACACAGCTAAGTCGCTTTCACTTTCAAGAACATCTTGACAATTGTGGAGAGGCTGGGAACTTCTTTCTGTCTCTTTTCAGTCCTGTCTGCTGATGAGAGAACTAAGATGACTGTAGAGTCCCTGGCAGGCCAAAGACCTGGGCAGGAGAGAAGAGAAAAGGAGAGAGGAAGAGAGAGGAGGAGGAGGCCAGGAGAAAGGTGGGATCAACAGGAAAGGATGGATAAAAGAATGAGGGTAGAGAAGAGAGAAACAGCAACATAAAGGCAACAGCAAGCTATACCTCACCACTTTTTGCACTTCTTTTAGAGGATAATTTCTTTACAATATTGTGATGGTTTCCACCATACATGAACATGAATCGGCCATAGGTATATAAATGTTCCATCCTCCCCCCCTTTTTTAAAATTAATCCATTTATTTTAGTTGGAGGTTAATTACTTTACAATATTGTAGTGGGTTTTTTGCCATACACTGACATGAATCAGCCGTGGGTGTACATGTATTCCCCATCCTGAACCCCCGTCCCACCTCCCTCCCCATCCCATCCCTCAGGATGCAGTGTACCAGCCCTGAGCACCCTGTCTCATATTTCATCCCTCTTTAAACCCTCCCTCTTTAAACCCCTCCTACCTCCCTCCCCATCCCATCCCTCTATGCTTTCACAGAGCATCAGCTTTCAGTTCCCTGTGTACCATTAACTCTTGTTCCACTAAGAACAATATATTTCTAAGCAGCCTATTCCTGAGTGAACTTACAATATCAAAGTTAGCAGTCCCATAATACAGGTACTGTTATTACAGAGAGCATCAACTTGCCTCAGATTGTTGCAGTGTTTTAATCTGTCTCTAAACCGTTTGGAATCACTCCAGCATTATTCTCTGTCCACAACACAGCCAAAGAGGAGAGGCGATCAGAAAGCTATGCTATGGGCAAGGATCACCAGGAGCGCTGAGTTGAGAAGTATTACTCCTATTTCAAGGCCTAGTCCAGTGAAGTGCGCTGCGATTCTGCCCTGCTCCGGATCAAAAAGCAGCACTCGAGGCTTCCCTCGTGGTCCAGTGGCTAAGACTTCACCTTCCAATGCAGAGGGAACAGGTTCAATCCCTGCTGGGGAGCTAAGATCCCACATGCCTTGTGGCCAAAACACCAAAGCAGAAAACAGAACCAGTATCATAAAACTTCCATTAAAAACCTTGAAAATGGTCCACATTAAAAAAACAGAATCTGAAAAATCAGCACTCAAGCTGTCAGCCTGGGAGCAAGTCCCTGATTCTAACTCTGCTCAGCTTTTCAAAAGACAGCCACAAAGTGGGGTACTGAAACGCCTGCCTTCCACTCCCCACCCCTACACCAAGGGTGATAATTTGCAGACTCACAAGGCAGTAGGCAATTCTAGTTGTCCTGAAGCAGATGGATTAGGAACTTTTGTCTTCCTACAAGGTTTGTCTCACTTATCTAAACCAAGCCATTACCTGATTTGAGCTGATATAACCACAGTCTGTACAAAATGCTGCACTTGATTCCACATGATCACTGATTGTAAAACTAGCTAAGTAACTTTGGGGATTTCCAGAAACCTTGGAAGCTTACTAGTAGTGGGGTCACAGTTGATGTATGTTTAAGTAAATACTTCTTAAACAGTATTTAGCATATTGCATTGACAAAGGTCAGCTCTGATATTATTTTGCTGTGTGACTTGGGAGTAAATTACTTCACCTCTCTGCACCCCTGTTTCCTCACCTAGGGTTCAGCTTGTGTTAGGATTCTGTGAGTCTAAGAAAAGGTGCCAGCTTCCCTGGTAGCTCAGCTGGTAAAGAATCTACCTGCAATGCAGGAGACCTCAGTTCGATTCCTGGGTTGGGAAGATCCCCTGGAGAAGGGCATAGCAACCCACTCCAGTATTCTTGCCTGGCAAATCCCCATGGACAGAGAAGCCTGGTGGGCTACAGTCCATAAGGTCACAAAGAATCAGACACAAGTGAGCAACTAAGCACACAGCACACAAGGAAAGGTAAAGTGCTATATTCCTATTTGCATCTCAGTGATTCTCTCTCTGGCCCCTCTATTAGATGGTGCATTTTTTCTAAGTCATTTGCTATGAAATGCTCTCTTCAATGCCAGGAAATATATCTTTTCTAAATATGAAATTCGGCTGTGTCTCTGCTCTCTTTCATCTATTCTCCATTTAAAATAGACTCATCTGTGTAAACTCAAAAGTCATCAATTGTGATCTTTTGCTTGGTCACTTTGAATGCAGAAAAAAAGAAAAAAAATTTCCAAGGAGAATAACTGAAGAACCAGTCCCCAATAATTAATAACAAAAATATATACCTTTACTGAGCTCCTCCTATAAATATTAGTTCTTTCATTCAATGAATACTTATTGAGGGCCTCCTGTGTGCCAGGTATTGGGAGGCAGCAACGAACAATACAGAAAAAGTTCCTGCCTTTAAGGAAGTTACATTCTAATGGGAGAAAGCACACACTAAACAGTAAGCACAAATCACAAAAATAATGCCTGGTGAAGGGGTAGAAAGGGGAGAGGTAGGTGGGCATTGTACTGGGCTAGCTAGGCAGGAGCGGTGAGTAACGGCAGAAATCATAAAATCATCCCTGTGATAAAAAGTTGACAGTCTGGAGAAAGAGAGCAAACACCAAAGCTTGACCTTTAGGGGACCAAACAAGAAAGTTTGTGTATTGATATTTTGAGCTAAATTCAAAAAGGCTTTGGGATATGCCGAGGAGGGAAGAGAATGCCAGCAAATAGAAGTCCCCCCAGAAGGCCCCCTGGATCTACTGCATGGAGCAAAAACAGAGGGTGCGCTGAGTTAGAGGAACATCTCTCCTGCTGGTTTCCCAGGGACAGAAGCTCCACCATGGACTCAGGAGCCCCTGTCCATTTTGGAACCAGGACCCACACCTCTGAGCTGAGTTCCAAGAGACAAGCCTGATTTCTGCTTTCTCTTTCCCAGCACGCCTGACCCATCTCTCCCAAAGGACCACAGGGAGGACTGATGAGGTAATGTCTCCACAGGGGTGGGTGAGTGCTCTGCTGACTCTCTCAGTAAAACTCAAATTATAACCAGGTGAAGTCACTCAGTCTAGAATGGAAATCCTGGAGTTCCAATATTCTAAACATAACACTGAATAATCTCTCCCTAATCAGACAGTTGCGAGTACATATGATGTGGCAGGTTTTCCTGTCTTTCCTTACCATTGAGAACACTCTAAACTTTGGCCAGTAGTATGTGGGTTTGGGATGCAATATGGAAAAAGTACAACTGACTTTTTATGAGCTGTGGAAGAATGTTCCAAAGTAAATCAGGACACACATATATCAGGCCTGTTCATTTGGCTCTGTGTTTGGCCAGATGAGGTCAATACTTAGTTTGCTGTAAGTCTAATTCCAGCTAGCAAGCCATGCCTTGCAAGTTATAGGATTTTGAAGCCTGAAGGCAGTCAGCACACCCCTGAAGATGAAGTACAGGGTGGTAAAAGAGAAAAACATCACTTTCAGAGACACCACAAATCAGCATATCCTAAAACTTCAATTCACCATCTAAGAGAATGCCTCTTACAGAGCTATGAAGACTCTGATCAGCAGCTACTTTCAAAATACATCTCAGATATGAACTCCACAGCCATACTGAAGGATAAATTATATCCTTGAGCTCTCCTATTTGAAGGTATTGCCTTAAGAATTTAAAGTGCTCTTGAAAGTGATAGGCTTTCATCCATAATTCCACTGCTCTGAGATAATTGTAGAAATAATTTGGAAAATAACTCCCCATATTTTTGAAGGCATATGTTTTTAGTAAATTTAGGATCATATCCTCAATGCTTTGCAACTGGATTTTTTAAAAATAATTTTGAATCAGAATAGAAACTATGGCATGTGACTGGTTCCTTGAAAGGCCAAAGTTCAACTTTCTCAAATATGTTTTCCCGTGTTCTTTAATGAATCCCGAGGAGAAGCAATGAAAGTCCTAAGGTAGCCACAGAACAGACATCACATAGGGAGTGGCTATAACATAGAACTTTCTTCTGTATAATATAGGACTGTGTATGCTTAGTCACTCAGTGATGTCCAACTCTCTGTGACCCCGTGGACTGTAGCCCACCAGGCTCCTCAGTCCATGGGGTTCTCCAAGCAAAAATATTAGAGGGGGTACAAATGAAGAAAACAGGTTTTTGGAGTGACAAACGTCCACGTATCTTTCTGCTCTTTCCTGTGATGGTTCAGTGAGGTTTGCCATAGTCTGCTTCTTCCATATACTTACTAGACTTTCTAATTGGGTTGTGTGGAATTGAATTAACCCTAAGAAGACATAGGTCTCCCATTGCAGATAACAATACTCATTGGAAAAGACTCTGATGCTGGTAAAGATTGAAGGCAAAAAAGGAAGACAGCAGAAGAGAATGAGATGGTTAGATAGCATTACCAGCTCAATGGACATGAATTGAGCAAACTCTGGAGACAGTGAAAGACAAGGAAGCCTGGCATGCTGCAGTCCACAGGTTCACAAAGAGTGGGACATGATTTAGTGACTGGAAAACATCGGCATTTCTTTCTTAATCAAAGTAGTTCACAGGTATTTACTAACCTGTATTTCAATCTAATTTATTATCATACAGTGCTGTGGAACTTGTGAAGTGAGGTGGATGAAAGCTATTTTAACTCTTATTTTACAAGTTATCAAAGTGTGAGGGAAAAAATATAGAACTTGTCTAAAGCCATTAGATAAGCTGATTAGTAGTCTTTTAATAGGAACTCAACATGTCAATTACTGCACTGATTCCTCTGTGCTCCTAGTGAACACTAAAAATTCACTAATTCTTCAATGAAATTTTTCTTGTTCTAAATATTTTCTCTATTTTTCCGTCCCTGAGTTTAATCTCTATGAATACTTAATATATTTGTTGTCAAGAGTTTATCAGCTTCTGCTATAGACACCTCACTGCAGTCATAGTTCTTTCACTCTGGCCTATATATGGTTAGAATGAGGACCATGGATAGGGAAGAAACTGGAGTTTATTTTAAAGCCCTATTTCCTATTTTCTTATGTAATCTCTTCTTTTTCTCTGCCACATGCTTTTATTTTTAAATTTAATTGAAGGATAAATGCTTTACAGTCTTGTGTTGGTTTCTGCCAAACATCAATGTGAATCAGCCACAGGTATACATGTGTCCCCTCTCTCTTGAACCTCCCTTCCATCTCCAGCCCCGTTCCACCCCTGTAGGATGTTACAGAGCCGGTCTGAGTTCCCTAGGTTATGTTACAAATTGCCATTGGCTATCTACTTTATATATGGTAATTGCCATACCCAGATGCACCAGTCACTATGAGATGCCTCTGGAAATGACTCCTATCCCAGCCAGAAACCATGGCAGGAACTTCTTGTTCCCACCCCTGGGTCACACAAGGGGATCTGTGTAGTCTCCTCACTGTGGTCAGAGTGGTGTACCAGTAAACTGACTCTTTGTGGGGAAAAGCCTTGAATTGCAGCATTTTCCCATTTCCGTGGTGTCAATACCTTGAAATCAAAGGGGATTTCAAGCTACCAACATTATGTCACTAAGCATGGACTTGAGATGAGACACATGCACACAGCTCAAGCATTAGTTGGAGATGGTACATTATTGCACAGAGCTCGGCGGGGAATGTTTGCCTTTCTCTAGGGTGGCTTTGGAGGAGTAAGTCCTCGTACTGTCTCATAGTGGAGTTCCCCTAAATCCCCATCACCAGAAACCTTTTGCTGAACGTACATAAATTCAGGGATTGTTCTGGACCCACAGTGAGCTTTCAGAGATCCTAAAATAGCCTCTTCCACAGGGTGTTCCTGGTGAGGCTTGTACTCAAAGTGTGGTCCAAAAATTTTGACCACACATGAGAGCTTGTCAGAAATGCAGAATCTTAGGTCCTCCTGCTGCTGCTGCTGCTGCTAAGTCACTTTAGTCATGTCTGACTCTGTGTGACCCCATAGATGGCAGCCCACCAGGCTCCCCGTCCCTGGGATTCTCCAGGCAAGAACACTGGAGTGGGTTGCCATTTCCTTCTTCAGTGCATGAAAGTGAAAAGTTAAAGTGAAGTCGCTCAGTCATGTCCGACTCTTAGCAACCTCATGGAATGCAGCCTACCAGGCTCCTCCGTCCATGGGATTTTCCAGGATCTACTGAATCCAAATCCACATTTTAACAAGATTTCCAGTTGAAGAGGCCTTCACCTAGAAATTTCATCCTATCTCAAAGCTACAAAGCAAGTGAAGACCCAGGAACAACACTATATATCCCATAGGTCATTCCCCAAGGTTACCTTTTAGAATCAAAGACAGACCAGAGACTGCAGATGAAACGATTCTCTGAAATGAACATAAGTATACTAGTAAACTTACTAGGGCAGGTGGATTTTAGGATCCCAAAATTGCTAAGGGGAGAAAGCCTTTATTAGAGTTTGAGGTCTCTTATGTTCCAGGAGTCAGACTCATAGGAAATAGATAATCGACAGTTACTTATTTCATTTTTCTTATCTGTTTTTAGGTTAGTTTTGAAATACTCTATTGCTTTATTTTGGGCTTCCCTGGTGGCTCAGATGGTTAAAAAAAAATCTGCCTGCAATGTGGGAGATCGGAGTACAATCCCTGGATCAGGAAGATCCCCTGGAGAAGGGAATGCTACCCACTCCAGTATTCATGCCTGGAGAATCCCATGGACAGAGGAGCCTAGTGGGTTTGAGGCCAAGTCCATGAGGTTGCAAAGAGTCAGACATAACTGAGCAGCTAACACTTTCACCTTTTTTTGTTGCTTTATTTCAGTGAGTAAAAAGGGAACTAAAAGCTCTTTCCATGCTGCTACATATAAATTTCGTTTATTTCATATGACTGCCACATAACATTCCTTTGTATGCATATAACATTATAGTGCTCAAGTTCTTTGGTAAAGGACATGCAGAGTGCTTCCTACTCTGCTACTACAAAAAAAAAATGCTTCTGTGGAAAACTGCATATATTTCTCTTCTGAGGTCAATGTGAGAGTTATTCTAGGTAGACATCTAGAGATGGGATCACTGGAGTTGCAAAATACATGCACA
Source organism: Madoqua kirkii (assembly GCA_006408675.1). Lineage (NCBI taxonomy): Eukaryota > Metazoa > Chordata > Mammalia > Artiodactyla > Bovidae > Madoqua > Madoqua kirkii. The sequence continues at coordinate 11,888 of SJYC01117464.1, forward strand.
CTTAATTTTGCTCACTACTTTCAGATGGCTTTCTAGGGTGGCTATGTCAATTTACACTCCTACCAGCAGTGCTTGGGGGTTTTCACTTCTCCACTTTCATCATCTGATGTTTGAACTTTCGCCAATTTGATGGACATAGAACATTATATCATACTTCTTTTTATTTGTATTTTTCTGATATGAGATTAACCATCTTTCCACATATCACTAGCCATTAAGACTTTCCTTTTGGGCTTTCTACTTTGTTCCATTGATCTATATTTTTGTCTTTGTGCCGGTACCATACTGTCATGATGACTGTGGCTTTGTAGTAGAGCCTGAAGCAAGTCAAACACCAATATAGTATACTAATGCATATATATGGAATTTAAAAAGATGGTAATGATAACCCTGTATGCGAGACAGCAAAAGAGACACAGATGTATAGAACAGTCTTTTGGACTCTGTGGGAGAGGGAGAGGGTGGGATGATTTGGGGGAATGGCATGGAAACATGTATAATATCATATAAGAAATGAATCGCCAGTCTAGGTTCAATACAGGATGGCCCAGAGGGATGGTACAGGGAGGAAGGTGGGAGGGGGCTTCAGGATGGGGAACACACATACGTCTGTGGCGGATTCAGTTGATGTGTGGCAGAACCAACACAATATTGTAAAGTAAAAAATAAATAAATAAATAAACACTAAATGCTGAAAAAGAAAAGAAAAATCATATATCACTCTTGTACAAGTATAAAAAGGGAAACAAAACAACAACAAAAAGGAAAACATAAGAGACAAATAGATTAAAATAATTTAAAATTAAAAAAAAAAAGACTTTTCCTAGCCAGTCTAGGTTCAATACAGGAGGGCCCAGAGGGATGGTACAGGGAGGAAGGTGGGAGGGGGCTTCAGGATGGGGAACACACATACGTCTGTGGCGGATTCAGTTGATGTGTGGCAGAACCAACACAATATTGTAAAGTAAAAAATAAATAAATAAATAAACACTAAATGCTGAAAAAGAAAAGAAAAATCATATATCACTCTTGTACAAGTATAAAAAGGGAAACAAAACAACAACAAAAAGGAAAACATAAGAGACAAATAGATTAAAATAATTTAAAATTAAAAAAAAAAAAGACTTTTCCTTTGGGTAATTGCCTACTCATCTCTTTTCTATGGGATTCTGCTCTTTGTCATGTCTATTTGCAGAAGTCTGTTCACTGATTTACTTAGATTTTTATTGAGCATCTATTGTATGTCAGAGGTTGTGAACAGAGTAGGGCTAAGTGAACAGAGTAGAAAAAAGTTCTGACATGACTGAGCTTAGGATTTATGGGGGCGGGAGGGTGGAAACAATGACTAAATAACCATATAATCTTGGATTTTGATAGGTGTTATGAAGAAAAATAAAGTTAAGGGGATTAAAGTAAGGAAGGGGCTTCCCTGGTGCTCCAGTTGTTGAGAATCTGCCTTGCAATGCTGGGGACACTGGTTTGATCCGGGAAGATCCCACATACTGCAGAGCAATGAAGCCCAAGATCCAATGCTCTTTGTCATGTCTATTTGCAGAAGTCTGTTCACTGATTTACTTAGATTTTTATTGAGCATCTATTGTATGTCAGAGGTTGTGAACAGAGTAGGGCTAAGTGAACAGAGTAGAAAAAAGTTCTGACATGACTGAGCTTAGGATTTATGGGGGCGGGAGGGTGGAAACAATGACTAAATAACCATATAATCTTGGATTTTGATAGGTGTTATGAAGAAAAATAAAGTTAAGGGGATTAAAGTAAGGAAGGGGCTTCCCTGGTGCTCCAGTTGTTGAGAATCTGCCTTGCAATGCTGGGGACACTGGTTTGATCCGGGAAGATCCCACATACTGCAGAGCAATGAAGCCCAAGATCCACAGCTACTGAAGCTAGACTCTAGAATCCATGCTCAGCAATGAGAGGGGCCACCGCCACGTGCAGCCTGCACACCACAATGAAGAGGAGCCCGACTCGTCGAAACCAGAGACCAAGCACAGCAACAAAGACACAGCACGGCCAAAAAATAAGTTTAAAATAAGTAAATAATTTCTTTAAAAAGTAAGGAGGGAGTAGTATTTTGGATAGAAAGTCAGGGAAGTCCTTTCTGAGGTTGTAATGCTTGACTAGAGATCTGAAGGGGGAATTTCTTGTGTGTGGTATATACCACTTCCACTGGGATCCTTTGTTCATTTTTAAATGCTCTGTATATCTTTTCCCAAAAGGATACTCGCCTGTTAACTTTATCCATGGTTCCCTTTGTTACTCAGAAATCTTTACTACTGATTCAGTCAAACTCATTTTTCCTTTTATGGTTCGTGCTTTTTTTGAGTCTTGTTTAAGAGATTGTTCCTCAAAGTCACAAGAATATATTCCTCTACGTTCTGCCAGGAGCTTTATAATTTTACCTTTTACACATAGGTTTTTATTTCACTTGATATGGAGGATCAATTTTATTTTCTCAGACAGAAAGCCATTTGTCCCAGGATGATTAACTAACCTCTTATTTCAACATCGATTTGGGATGCCACCT
>SJYC01117465.1:0-38624 GCA_006408675.1 Madoqua kirkii
TTTTCCAGTCCTGTGGCCACTGCTGAGTTTTCCAAATTTGCTGGCATACTGAGTGCAACACTTTCACAGCATCATCTTTCAGGATTTGAAATAGCTCAACTGGAATTCCATCACCTCCACTAGCTTTGTTCGTAGTAATGCTTTCTAAGACCTACTTGACTTCACATTCCAGGATGTCTGGCTCTAGATTAGTGATCACACCATCGTGATTATCTTGGTCATGAAGATTTTTTTTGTACATTTCTTCTGTGTATTCTTGCCACCTCTTCTTAATATCTTCTGCTTCTGTTGGGTCCAGACCATTTCTGTCCTTTATTGAGCCCATCTTTGCATGAAATGTTCCCTTGGTATCTCTAATATTCTTGAAGAGATCTCTAGTCTTCCCCATTCTGTTCTTTTCCTCTATTTTTTTGCATTGATCACTGAAGGTGGCTTTCTTATCTCTTCTTGCTATTCTTTGGAACTCTGCATTCAGATGCTTATATGTTTCCTTTTTCCTTTGCTTTTCGCTTCTCTTCTTTTCACAGCTATTTGTAAGGCCTCCCCAGACAGCCATTTTGCTTTTTTGCATTTCTTTTCCATGAGGATGGTCTTGATCCCTGTCTCCTGTACAATGTCACAAACCTCCATCCATAGTTCACCAGGCACTGTATCTATCAGATCTAGGCCCTTAAATCTATTTCTCACTTCCACTGTATAATCATAAGGGATTTGATTTAGGTCATACCTGAATGGTCTAGCAGTTTTCCCTAGGGCTTTGCAAATGTGTCTGGGGCTGAATACATCTATCACATTAAAATTTTGTTTCAAGGTTGGAAGGAAGGTTTGAATAGGAGTCACAATCTTTGAGACAAAAAGTGCTAGAAGGTACTTTCAAGAATCCTTTCAGAAATATCGTCTCAGAAAACAAAAGGAAGTGGTAACTCTTTACCTGAAAGTGGAACACCTCAAACACCAGTTAATGCAATTATCTTATAAAGCCAAAGAAACACAAAGTAGCAGCTTAGTGGATCCTGAGGCGGTCTAAAGAGGTGTATTAAGCCAGTCATGGGAACCTGGGATTTCAGGCTTAGGTAGTATCTTCATTCCAAGTACAAGTCTGGATTAGTACTCAAAACCTTCTTTTTGAAATATTCTGTATCGAATTGTTAAGACTTGTCTTTATACCTCCTCGTTTGGAAGATTATAGCATATGTATAGACTAAAGAAAGCTGATGGCTTTCTTGTAAGGTCATCACTTAAACCTTCTTTCTGAAATTCAGAAATACCCAAGTATTAGCTGTAGCCCTAACAGATCATTTCCTAGGCGGGATGCTGCTGAGATGATCTTCCCAGATGTCTGTTGGTACCTGTCTTCAATGAGTAATTTCAGACAGTGACATTCTTATAACCTACCTATCAGAAAGAAGCATGCTGTTTGGGACTACAGTTTAAGATCTAAAGCGTCTTAATTTTCCTTTTTTCTCAGACTCTGAAAAATCCAGTTCAGTGTTGCTCTACACTGATAATTTTTTTCCTTTAACTCAGCTCACCTTTTTACAAAATTTAGGCATTTCCCAGACAGAACACTCTAATTATATGTCAGAATAAGTTATTATGGAACTTAGACAAACCTAAAGGAAGTTGCCATTTTTGACTCACATACAAGATAATAATTGGTTTCCTGTTAAGAAAACTTGAATAACCAGTATTAGGCCATCCCTATTAGAAACAGATTTCTCATCTTTTAAAATACCATATTCATTTTTGATTAGTAGCTGAACACTTCCTAGAGGCACTATCAGTTTTACCAATAGGATAAATGTGAGCAACTGGTATTATATTACTCAAAACACACAGTCAGTAGTACAGATTCAAATCAAAATAGCTCAAGAAAACAAAAAAAAGGATGCTTCCCTTATGCTAAAGTGTTCTCAAATTATACCATCACAATGACTTCAGCCTCAAACAGACTCCAAATGGCGGGAAACATGTCCCAGTTAGCTCCAGGTTTATACCATCTTTTGGTTTCCAGTCCCAGCAAGAAGAAAGAGAACTCCTCTTGCCAGTATCTATATCAATCTATGAAAATACCATGGCCCCCTTGGTTCATGTGCACTCTCACACAATTCACTAAGCCCAGGGATACTGAGCAATCTGATTGGCCAGCCCAAACCCTGCTACTCCCTCTCATCATCCACACCATGGGAAAGGGAAGGCTACATGATTGACAGAGCATTTCCAGAGGCCAAAGATGCTGAGCAGACAGAAAAAAAGTAGTCAATCTTCAACTCATTCTTTCCAGAGACATCTCAGTGTAAGGGATCTGTACTCAGACATACCTGCACCATTCACTAGCTCAAACAAGTTACCTAATGGCCTATTTTTCCTCCTTTGTATCCAACTCGGAGAGTTGTTGCCAGGTTGGAAGTCATCTATGTCAAGTACTGTTCAGCTACTTCCATTCTTCCCTTAGGTTCATCTCTGTTCTTGGCTGATAACTGTGTCCTCAGCCTGTAGAGAGGAGACAGAGTTCATCTGCTCCACCCACCCCCTACAAGCTCCCAGACTGTCCCTGGCTGCTGCAATTCTCCCCAAATGTGTGCTCACAACCTTCTCTGACCCTCATTAAATTTCTGGCTATAAAAAGTGCTCAGCTATGTAGAATGACCCATTTCAAAAGGGTAGTAGAAAGCTGAGGCTTTACTCTGTCACAAATTCCATGCAAGAGATCACCATGAAAACTATTCAAAAGCGAATTACTTTATAAATATAGCTAACATTTGCTGATTAACTCTTGATAGTTAATTGCCTTCAAACTGTGAAAGCACTTTCTCAGTCTCTTCTCCCTCTGCCAAGTAGCATTCCAGTTTCAGTTGACCTTGGCTAGGACATTGAACAGTGTTCATTTGTAAAAGCCCTGTTGACCTGAGCATCTGATCCTCTATTTGTTATTCACACCATATCCTCCCTGCCTTTGTGTGAAGAGTTAATATACATATGAGGACAGCAAGGTCCAAACCTCACTCATTACAATGAGCAAGCCAGAATTTCTACGGGGACCAGTACCAAAAGCATCACACACACAAAAATAGTCCCTAGTCACGTTCCCTTGTTTATATTTAAGAGAGTCTGACAGCCTTTTTCATGGGAAAGTGTTGTTCAAGAAATGCAGCTTCCACTGGTGCCAGGGGAAGGGCAGGCGGAGAAGCCAAGTGCTTGGCTAATAAGGACAGAGACATCTACATTAGCTGTTTGAAGAAGACAAAGGAGATTGGAAACATATTTGTTTAGCCATATTCCTTATTGCTTTATTATTATTCCAGCTTAAAGTCTGCCTGTACGTTCAGCACTGGAATCCACAGTTTGAGATGTTTAACTCCTTACTCCAAAACAAACATGTGAAACTGAGGAACTGGGAGATGTGATCTGAAACTCAACACCCAACCTGCACAATGCAGAGATTATTGATAAGAGAGAAAGGCATGGAGTTTTCATGCATTTTTTTTCTGCCCTACAACCACATTGATCCTCATCTTAAAATGCAGACTGAAGAGTTAACTAATATACTTTAAGCGAAGCAATCTAAATTTAAGCTACCCAAGCAAGTGGTGGTGGGTTAGTCACTCAATTGTATTCACCTCTTGTGACCCCATGGACTGTACCCCACCAGGTCCCTCTGTCCATGGGATTTCCCAGGCAAAAATATTGGAGTGGGTTGCCATTTCCTTCTTCAAAAGGATAATTCTTCCATGGGATCTTTCCAACCCAGAGTTTGAACCCAGGTCTCCCGAATTGTGGGCAGATTCTTTTACCAAATGAGACACCAGGGAAGCCCAAGAATACTGGAGTGGGTAGCCTATCCCTTCTCCACAGAATCTTCATGACCCAGGAATCAAACCGGGGTCTTCTGCATTGCAGGCGGATTCTTTACCAGCTGAACTACCAGGGAAGCCCCTACCCATGCAAAGTAGAGTGCAAAGACCTGAGACCTTCTGGTCAGGGGAACCTGTGATTATGCGTGTTGTATTCTTTTTTTTTTTTTTAATATAAGCTGCACGGGAAAGGCGAGTTGTGGAAGCTGGTGGTTCACAAATTAGAGCACACTGTGCCTTCAGCTCCCCAGCTCTGAACAGCCAGGGTGATGCCAAGCTGATCTTTGCCATCGTCAGCATGTTTGGGCTTCCCTGTCATCAACACTGCAGCTCACCTCACTGAGGATGGTGCCGGGGTGGATGTCGGTAAGATCTCTTCTACACGTAATACCCAGCTCTGCATGAAAGTCAGTTCACTCTTGGAAAAGTGTCACTTGTTCCTTTATTCCTAAAACTTGCCTTCAGAAATTCAGACAATTTCACCAAACAAATGTACAGCTTAACAAAATTATTAGGGCAAACACTTTTATAACCACAATTCAGGTCAATAAGTAGAACATTGCCCCATCACATGCTCCCATCATAAGCTCTTCCCTTCTTCCCGAAATAATTACCACTCTGATTTTTACTGCTGCCTTTCTTATGCTTCTGAGTAGTTTTTCTCTCAAGTGGCAAAGATGTACTTTAAGCCTCCTTAAACCTCCCCCACCCAAATGCTTCTCTTTTCCTTATAATTTATTTGTTGACGCTTCAGGTGGTTGGATGTGTAGAGTCTGCCATTGTCTGGACTTTGCCAATGGCACACTGAACTAGAAGATGGAGTCATTACGTTGCTCGGCTTTAACAAGCCTGGTGACCAAAATTTCCTCCTCTCCCTATTTCCCCATCTCCCCTGATAAAGAAAGGGGACTTTCCTCCTTACTGCAGATGCAGCCTCTTTGGACACATTGCCCTGTCATGCTTTCTGCCCAGCTTCTGCCACTATCTGAAGTGCCTTCCCTGCTTTTCTACCTGAAAATCAACAACTCAGTTTTCAGGGCCTGAGTCAGTGTTGCTCAAAACTCTGTAACATCTTCACACATTCCCTCAGCAGAATATATCACTGGGAAACTTCCCTGGAAGTCCACTGGTTAAGACTCTGTGCTCCCAATGCAGAGGGTCCAGGTTCAATCCCTGGGCAGGGAACTAGATTCTACATGCAGCAACTAAAGATGCCACATGCTACAACAAAGGTCTAAGATCCCATCTGTCACAGCTGAGACCCAGCTGCTGCTGCTAAGTCACTTCAGTCGTGTCTGACTCTGAGATCCAGCACAACCAAATACATAAAAATAAAAATAAAAAATCACTTCGTTCCTACTGCATCCTCACTCCCCTCAATCATTTGCCCACCATGTCCCAACTGCCTGAACTCATCATCACTTTTCCACTCAGGCGCCCCCCCCCCCAGGAAACACGTAGATCCCTATCAAGCCCTCACCAACTGCCCCCAGGGGTCCATAGAGGATTACTCTCCAAGGGCCCTCCTTCCTTTCCCTGTGACGCCAAGGTGCCTCTGCTCTTAAGCTACTCTTTTGTTTCAAAAAACACAGCATGCTTTCCTGTCCTCAATTGCCTCTTGTTTTCTTAAGAAGGATCTGTACCCTTATTTGATCTGAAGTTGGCTTGAAACCTGGCACTCAAAGAGAGGGATCGTAGAACAGTACCCCATCCCCTGCCTGTTCTGTAGCTTAGCACAACAGCATCTGCAGTGTCATGAGGCCTGGTTTCATTCATACCACTAACCAGTGCAATAATGAAAGACAAGCCCCAAATTATAACCATCCTCGAAGGGAGATGGTCAGGCAAAAAGAGAGGTATTTTCTCATACCATTCCGTTAAACTCTCTTACCTTTCAAATCTGGCTTCAAAATCACTTCCTAAGAACTTTTCCTGATTAACTTGACCTAATTCTCTTAATTCCTGTACTCAATGAGCCTTCATTAATTATGTACCTAGAGGTTTTCCACTATTCATATGCTCTCACTATATATTAGTCTATGAATATGCTTTTCATATGCAGTTTCTCACACACAGAGAGGAAAATCTGATCTTGCAGCTCTTTTGAATCTCCCCCATGCCGTCAGTTCACATTTGGCATAGAGGACAGACCCAATTAATGTCACTGACCGACAAACGTATATGACTATTCGTGTTCCTGGACACTTGGAAATTTCTGGTATGAGAACTGAAAGAGCTAGAAAAGAAAAGATGATAGCATTTCTAGCCCCTCTGAAGAACATTTTATCCAAAATGTCTGTTTTTCTTTGTCTGAATGATTTTTTTTTCCCTTCACTAATCTGCTAAAATTTGCTTAAGTGCCAATCTTTTGAGATCTTGAAATAAAGACTTGTTGAACAGATTTTTTACTTTTGAAAGAAGGGTTTCAGATCCAATTTAAAGTCCTAAATATTTAGAGCATATTACTTTGAGTGCTGCTATAGCTATTTGTGTTTGTTGTAAATAAATAGTGTTGAGTTGGTATTTTTTTTTCATCAAACTTTATACAGCACCTTCACACAGTTTCCTATAATAGTCAATTTTTTTTTTTCCGAAACAATGAACCCTGCTAAGAGCGTTCTGAATCAAATCTGAGTTATTTAAATTTTTTATTACTTATTACTTTCCAAAGAGTATTTTTCTGGTCCTCCAGATCCACAATCGTTTGAAGTAAATGTTGATACTTCCCTGAAGACAGAAGACATTTGGCCCAATATGGACTGGAGAAACTTGATATTTCTTCTGAGAGAAAGTAAAGTCTCAGAAGACTGGTTATCTATTCATTTATATCCACAGGTTTATGAAAAATTAAGGAGCACATGTATGTGTGTGTGTGTGTTTGCGTGAAATAGACATGCACAAGTTCTATGATGTAGGTCAGGGCCTTACTGCCAAGTTGAGGGAAGGAAATCATGCATTCGAGAGCAGGGACAAGAAACTGCTTTGGATCTCTCCTCATGTTTCTTCAATCAGTTAGGAAAGTACCTAGGTCATTTCTAGAAAAGATGTAAGATAAGATGTGCAATGTATGTGCACATGTGCCATCGTGCACTTTCTGGTGTTCAAATTGTTAGTAAATGTTCACATTAGACTTCATCTATTAATTTTAAAAAGAATCACTGCCTTCAGTATGCTAACCAAAGTGAAACACATTTTGTTTATTCATGGTAATTTTAAGTATTTAAATTGAAAGATATTATTTAAAAGAAATGAGCAGTCAATTTTGAAAAATGAATGAAAGAAGTGAGTTCACGCTATTTGCAGGGTGATCTCCCAGGCTGGGCTCCCCTAGCAACGGGCCGGCTGTGTGCCCAGACTCAGTCATTCATTCCTGACAGGCTTTCTAAACTCCCTTCCTTCCTCCAGCCCTCCATCTTCTACCAAAACTAGTCGATATCAGTACTTCTGCCTAATTTTGAAAAATGAATGAAAGAAGTGAGTTCACGCTATTTGCAGGGTGATCTCCCAGGCTGGGCTCCCCTAGCAACGGGCCGGCTATGTGCCCAGACTCAGTCATTCATTCCTGACAGCTTTCTAAACTCCCTTCCTTCCTCCAGCCCTCCATCTTCTACCAAAACTAGTCGATATCAGTACTTCTGCCTTTCTTATTTTTAGCTGCTCCCAGTCTTCCCTTGAGGTTATTTCATTCCCTAAGCCTCTACTTTCCCTCTTTCCCTTCTCCCTGAAATAATTAATCTAGCCCTTGGAGTTCTAGGTTTTTATTTGTCTCTAAAGGAGAGGAAATAATGGGTTCAGAAAACCCTAAGAAGTTATAAACATAACTTACTGAACCAGAAACACTGACAACTTCTTTCTAGACCTGCATTGTCCAATATGGTAGCCACTAGCCAAGAATGGCTATTTAAATATAAATTTAAGTGAACTAAAGCCAGATGAAATGAAAATTCCAGTTCTTCGGCTCATTCACTATCAAGTACTTAATAGCCACAGGTAAGTTATTATTAGATGACCCAGAATATTTCCTCCATAACAGAAAGTTCTATGGGACAGAGCACTATGCTGGGTTCCCTTCTTTGAAAGGAGAGGCCTAGTGTTTTATTCTATAATTTTTTTCCTTCTAGCAAATGTTCTACTTTCTCGTTGGGGAGGTCATTCACCTTCAGGACTAACCAGACCTCCCAATGGTGTGTGGAAGCAGAATAGCCATCCTATTTCTGAATGAAGTGGCTCACTTATGCCTCAGTGCAGAGGTCCATCATGAGTGCTCCACATGAATCAGTCTTAGAAGAACTCGCCCCCAGAGAGCCCCAAAGAAACCAGCGAGCCTTATGGAACATAGTCTTCTGCCAGAACATAACCATAGAGCAGAGAAGGGACAGTGAAGTATATTTAAGGTTCAAAGACACAGGATTCTCTCTCTCTCACAGGAGAGGAAATTTAGGATTCCAGTGATACCTCTCTTTATACATCACTTAATGGTCTGTAAACAAATAGGGAAAGAATGCAGAAGTTAAAATGAAAGTCATGTCCAACTCTTTGCTACCCCATGGACTATACAGTCCATGGAATTCTCCAGGCCATAATACTGGATCATCACTTAATGGTCTGTAAACAAATAGGGAAAGAATGCAGAAGTTAAAATGAAAGTCATGTCCAACTCTTTGCTACCCCATGGACTATACAGTCCATGGAATTCTCCAGGCCATAATACTGGAGTGGGTAGTCTATCCTTTTTCCAGGGGATCTTCCCAACCCAGCTATCAAATCCAGGCTAATTCTCCCACATTGCAGGCTGATTCTTTACCAGCTGAGCCACTTGGGAAGCCTAAGAATAATGGAATGGGTAGCCCATACCTTCTCCAGCAGATCTTCCTGACACAGGAATTGAACCGAGGCCTCCCACATTGCAAATAAATTCTTTACCAGCTGAGCTACCAGGGAAGGCTGAGCTCACAATAAAAAGAATGCTGCAGTGAAAACATCACACATTTAAGAAATCCTTTTCAAGTGTTAATTGCTGTCCATTTAAAGGGGTAGTCTTTCACAAAGGAATAGAGTACAGCTGTACCAAGGCCTCAGGGAAACTGCCCCCAAGACCCCAGGCTGCCAGGTCAGTTTTTTGGGGGCTTCTCTTTTCAAGGCCCTCCTGGGACCTGTTAACTGGACTCTTGTCCTTTCCTGTTTAGATCTACTGCCTTGTTTCGCTAGAGAACATCTAGTTGTTTCTTGAGACAATGCTTGGAAAGAATTTAAATATCTGAAAATGTCATTATTCAACCCTCACATGTGATGGATCATTTGACTGGGTTAAGAAGTCACTTTTACTCAGATTTTGAAGGCCTTGTTTCATTGAATTCAAGCTTTCTGTGGTGCCAGCAAGAAGCCTGCTGTCATTCTGATTCCTGGTCTGTAGTGTTTGACCTGAGATAAAGTGAACCACAAAACAGAGGACTCCACGGTGGTCTGGCCCAAGTCACAACTCTAAACATAAGACATCCTGCACTTACAGGAAATGCCTGACAAGAAAACCAAATGTAGTCCTCCACCTTAGCTGGCTCATCTTAACCTAGAAAATAAGACCTGCTGGCTTAGAAGGAAATCTCTGACTTCCTAGTCAATCATTCTCTGCTTCCTCATTTTGTGTGTGTATGTGCGTGTGCGTTAGTAGCTCAGTTGTGTTTGACTCTCACGACCTCATAGACTATAGCCCACCAGGCTTCTCTGCAGAATTTTCCAAGCAGGAATACTGGAGTGGGTTGCTAGTTCCTACTCCAGGCAAACTACCCAGGGATTGAACCCACGGCTCCTGCATTGGCAGGCAGATTCTTTACCACTTTGCCACCTGGGAAGCCCTAAAGGATATCAAACATGTGACTAAATTGTTTTAGCTTTGTCATTTGACACTAGCTTTTTTCCCTCTTTAGTGTGCATTCATGTGGATTTCTAAAAATTATTATTATTCTTTGGGCAGGAAATTTGATGTAGTCTTTATGTGTGGAGATGTTAATCCTTCATTCCTAAGAATTATTGCATATTTTCAGCAATAATTTTCTCTCCATTTTTTGCTATTTTAGTTTTCTAAGATTCTTCTTACCTAGGTGTAAGAGCTCTTTAATTGAAATGTGTAGATACTGAAACACTGTATTTTCACATATACTACCTTTTGCCTCCATTCAGAATAATTTGGTTTTATGACTAATTTTATAGGATAAAACTTGCCAAATACTCAGTCTCTGTTGATCTTTAAATGCTGTGTTCTGAATAAAATGCAACCAAAACTTAAAGAACTCACTTACAAAATAATATAATACCATTGTAGATCACTTTGGTGGATTTATGGTTCTTCAAAGATTCGAAATTTTCTGAATTCCATTTGATAATGAACAATGAGAGGAGAAAACAATTACTCTGACTCTATCAATTTGATTTTAAAAAATGAATCATTATTGGTACTAACCCAAATGATTTCTGTCTGAAGCATCTGATGTCACAGATATGAAATAGGCATCAGTTATTTACAAATTCTTTCTTTACTAATGGAGACAACATATTGACAGCTCTCACTTCATTTTTTCTGATACATATGCAAGAGAATTTAGAATTAAAAATGAGACAAATGAATTTGAAACAAGAGTCAACCTTCAAAAAAAGTGATTTCACAGAGTGGTGCATAAACACACTTTGTGCAGCTGTACTTGTTAAATTATCTTAAACATGATATTCTTAGAATAAATACCAACTTTTCAAGTAAATGAGGATAGTTCTTCAGCAAATTTCTACTCCCTGTTTTCAATGGTCAGAGCTATCACTGCTGACTCAATGGTGAATGTAAAATGGAAGTGACTTTGCTCAGATTTCATATTTAACATTGACTTTCTTGAGAAGTTAAAATTCAGTTCTCAACTTTTCAAAATAGGGTATAATGAATGCTGAAATCTTGCCCCTCCATAAGAGCAATGAAAAAACTGATTTAAAAAAAAAATTATCAACAACTTTTTTAACTTTGAAACTAACTAAAAGTGTGCAGCGAGAACTTATTCAAGAAAAATGTCTGAATCTTAGTAAGAACAATGAGCTCTGTGGCATCTTACTTTAATTTATTCCAGTCCTCCAGCTAAACAGTAGCCTTGAAAATAGCAGCCTGCATTCTTGCTACTGGTAGAGGAGAGAAAACATGACCTTTGCAAACTGTTCTTAGTTGTTCTGTCTGGCTTTCTGGAGGAGATTCTCAAAAGGCTGTCTTTTATACACATGGCCAACAGACACATGAAAAGATGTTCAACACACCTAATTATCAGAGAAATGCAAATCAAAGCCATAATGAGATACCACCTCACACCAGTCAGAATGGCCATCATTAAAAAGTTCACAAATAACAAATGCTAAAGAGAAGCTGGAGAAAAAGGAACCTTCCTACACTGTTTGTGGGAATGTAAATTGCTGCAGCCACTATGGAAAACCATATGGAGATTCCTTGAAAAAACTACAAATAGAGTTGCTTTATGATCCAGCAATCCTACTGCTGGCCATACATCTGGAGAAAACAATAGTTCAAGAAGATACATACCCCCCAGTGTTCACTGCAGCACTATTTACAATAGCCAAGATATGGAAACGATGTAAAAGTCCATTGACAAATTAATCGATAAAGAAGATGTGGTACGTATACACAATGGAATACTACTTAGCCATAAAAAAAGAAGGAAATATCCATTTGCAGCAATATGGATGGGCCTGGAGATTATTATATTAAATAAGTCAGAAAAAGAAAGACAAATCTCACGATGTCACTTATATGTGGAATCTAAACTATGACATAAATGAGCTTATCTACAAACCAGAAACAGATTCACAGACATAGAGATCAGATTTGCGGTTGCCAAGGGGCAGGAGGACAGATGAACTGGGAGCTGGGATTAGCAGATGCAAACTATTACATATAGAATGGCTAAACAATAGGGTCCCACTGTATCACACAGGGAGCCACACGTGATAAACCATAATGGAAAAGAGTATGGAAAAGAAGGTGTGTGTGTGTGTGTGTGTGTGTGTGTGTGTGTGTGTGTGTATATAACTGAATCACTTTGCTGTATGTAGAGTAAACGTTAACAAAAATTGCACATCAATTATACTTCAACAAAATTATTGTTTTTAAAAGGTTTGTCTTTGCCTCAACTGACAGAAATTCTCATTTAAGAGTGCTAAAGCTGATAATGGGGCAAAGACTTTTTGTTGAAAACATTTATAGGCAAATGTTTTAGTCCCTGCTACCCAGTGAAATAAACAACATTTGGAAAAAACAGCAGATGAAGCAAAAAGCTTGGGGGAAAAGTCTCAGAGCAGGAAACTGGGCTAAAGCTAAAGCTCAAGCTTATAGTTAGCTGTCTTCGTGCTCATAAAAGACCTGAGAAGGCCCTACACCTCAACCTCGGGCTGACTTTGAGACTCTGAAGCAGCAGAAAGTGAAGGTTAGGGCAAGGTTGTCAGGCTCCTGGGTAAGTGTTGAAGGCATGTCCCAATACACATATAAAATCCTTCTGTAATGGTTCTAGGCATTTCTTATTCAGTCATTAGCTGAACACTAAGCCAGGCTATTCAGGAAACTTGAACAGCTAAAACAATCACGAAAAGAACAAAGTTGGAGAACACATACTTTCTGATTTCAAAACTTACTACAAAGCTACAGCAATCCAAAGTGTGGTACTGGCATAAGGACAGATATAGAGAGCAATGAAATACAACTAAGGGTCCAGAATAAACTCATATAACTATGGTCACCTGCTTTTCCAAAAGGATCCCAAGACCATTCACTGGGAAAGAATATTTTCAACAAAAAGTGCTGAGACAACTGGATGCTGCTGCTGCTAAGTCACTTCAGTCATGTCCGACTCTGTGCAACCCCATAGACGGCAGCCCACCAGGCTCCCCCCGTCCCTGGGATTCTCCAGGCAAGAACACTGGAGTGGGTTGCCATTTCCTTCTCCAATGCATGAAAGTGAAAAGTGAAAGTGAAGTTTCTCAGTGGTGTCCGACTCTTAGCGACCCCATGAACTGCAGCCTACCAGGCTCCTCCATCCATGGGATTTTCCAGACAAGAGTACTGTAGTGGGGTGCCATTGCCTTCTCCGGAACAACTGGATAGCCATGTGCAAAAGAATGAAGATGGATCCTTACCATATATAAAAATGAAGTCAAACTGGATAAAAAGATCTAAATGTAAAACTGAAAATGCTCAGAAATGGTCACCTGCTTTTCCAAAAGGATCCCAAGACCATTCACTGGGAAAGAATATTTTCAACAAAAAGTGCTGAGACAACTGGATGCTGCTGCTGCTAAGTCACTTCAGTCATGTCCGACTCTGTGCAACCCCATAGACGGCAGCCCACCAGGCTCCCCCCGTCCCTGGGATTCTCCAGGCAAGAACACTGGAGTGGGTTGCCATTTCCTTCTCCAATGCATGAAAGTGAAAAGTGAAAGTGAAGTTTCTCAGTGGTGTCCGACTCTTAGCGACCCCATGAACTGCAGCCTACCAGGCTCCTCCATCCATGGGATTTTCCAGACAAGAGTACTGTAGTGGGGTGCCATTGCCTTCTCCGGAACAACTGGATAGCCATGTGCAAAAGAATGAAGATGGATCCTTACCATATATAAAAATGAAGTCAAACTGGATAAAAAGATCTAAATGTAAAACTGAAAATGCTCAGAAAGAAATATAAGGTTAAGTCTTCACAACCTTAAAATAGGCAGTGGTTTCTTAAATAAGATCCAAAGTCACAGCAGCAAAAGAAAACAGATAAAATTAGACATCATTCAAATTAAACACTTTTGTCCATCAAAGGACACTACCAAGAGAATGCAAAGACAGCTGACACAATGGCAGAAAATATTTGTAAATCATGTATCTCTCGCTGGGCTAGTATCTAGACATACAATGAACACTGACAACTCAATAATAAAAAGACAAACCACACAACTGAAAAATGTACAAAGAATTTGAATACACATTTCTCTAAAGAAGATTTGTAAATTGCCACTATAAACAAGAGATGTTCAGTATCACCTGTCATTCAGTTCAGCTGGTCAGTCGTGCCCGACTCTTTGCAACCCCATGAATCACAGCATGCAAGGCCTCCCTGTCCATCACCAACTCCTGGAGTTCACTCAGACTCACGTCCATCGAGTCCGTGATGTCATCCAGCCATCTCATTCTCTGTTGTCCCCTTCTCCTCCTGCCCCCAATCCCTCCCAGCATCAGAGTCTTTTCCAATGAGTCAGCTCTTCGCATGAGGTGGCCAAAGTACTGGAGTTTCAGCTTCAGCATCATTCCCTCCAAAGAAATCCCAAGGCTGATCTCCTTGCAGTCCGAGGGACTCTCAAGAGTCTTCTCCAACACCACAGTTCAAAAGCATCAATTCTTCGGCACTCAGCTCTCTTCAAAGTCCAACTCTCACATCTATACATGACCATTGGAAAAACCATAGCCTTGACTAGACAGACCTTAGTCAGCAAAGTAATGTCTCTGCTTTTGAATATGTTATATAGGTTGGTCATAACTTTTCTTCTAAGGACTAAGCGTCTTTTAATTTCATGGCTGCAATCACTATCTGCAGTGATTTTGGAGCCCCCAAAAATAAAGTCTGACACTGTTTCCCCATCTATTTCCCATGAAATGGTGGGGCCAGATGCCATGATCTTCGTTTTCTGAATGTTGAGCTTTAAGCCAACTTTTTCACTCTCTTCTTTCACTTTCATCAAGAGGCTTTCTGCCATAAGGATGGTGTCATCTGCATATCTGAGGTTACTGAGATTTCTCCCGGCAATCTTGATTCCAGCTTGTGCTTCTTCCAGTCCAGCGTTTCTCATGATGTACTCTGCATAGAAGTTAAGTAAGCAGGGTGACAATATACAGCCTTGACGTACTCCTTTTCCTATTTGAAACCAGTCTGTTGTTCCGTGTCCAGTTCTAACTGTTGCTTCCTGACCTGCCTATAGGTTTCTCAAGAGGCAGGTCAAGTGATCTCGTATTCCCATCTCTTTCAGAATTTTCCACAGTTTATTGTGATCCACACAGTCAAAGGCTCTGGCATAGCCAACAAAGCAGAAATAGATGTTTTTCTGGAACTCTCTTGCTTTTTCAATGATCCAGCGGATGTTGGCAATTTGATCATCCATCATTAGGTAAATGTAAATCAAAGCCAGAATAAGATACCAACTCACATCCACCAGGATGGCTCTAATCAGATAATAAATAGTAACAAGTGTTGGTTAGGAAGTAGAGAAGTTGGAACTTTCATACTTCCCTGGTGGGAATGTAAAATGATATAGCTACTTTGGAAAACAGTTTGGTAGTCTTTCAAAAAATTACCATATGATCCAACAATTCCAGTCTCAGGTATATAATCCAAGAAAATGGAAAACCTATGTCTACATAATGTCCACAGATATTCATACCTACATTATTCATAGTAGCCAAAAACTGGAAACACAAATGTCCATTAAATGAATGGGAAACAAAATTTAGTACATTTATTTACACAACAGAATTCAAAAATAAAAAGGAATGAAGTACTGATATATGTTACAACATGGATGAACCTAAGTAAAAGAATCCAGATACAAAAGCCTTCATATTCTATGACTCATCTATTTAAAATATCCAGAACAGGCAAAACCCTGGAGACATAATGAAGCAGACTGACAACTGACAGAAGAGAATGAGAGAGAAGTTGGGGGTGGCTGCAAACAGGCACAGACTAGGGGCAAGGGATTCTGGAAATGTTCTAGAATTTGATCAGTTCAGTCGCTCAGTCGTGTCTGACTCTTTGCGACCCCATGAATCACAGCACGCCAGGCCTCCCTGATCATTACCATCTCTTGGCATTCACTCAGACTCACGTTCATCGAGTCCGTGATGCCATCCAGCCATCTCATCCTCAGTCGTCCCCTTCTCCTCCTGCCCCCAATCCCTCCCAGCACCAGACTCTTTTCCAATGAGTCAACTCTTCGCATGAGGTGGCCAAAGTACTGGAGTTTCAGCTTTAGCATCATTCCTTCCAAAGAAATCCCAGGGTTGATCTCCTTCAGAATGTACTGGTTGGATCTCCTTGCAGTCCAAGGGACTCTCAAGAGTCTTCTCCAACACCACAGTTCAAAAGCCTTCTTCACAGTCCAACTCTCACATCCATACATGAATGACCACAGGAAAAACCATAGCCTCGACTAGACGGACCTTAGCTGGCAAAGTAATGTCTCTGCTTTTGAATATGCTATCTAGGTTGGTCATAACTTTCCTTCCAAGGAGTAAGCGTCTTCTAATTTCATGGCTGCAGTGGTTATGATTGCACAACACTGTGAACATATTAAAAACCACTGACACTTTTTACTGGTTGAAATGGTGGATTTTATGCTATGTGGATTTAATCTCATCCATAATAATAAAGCTCATGCTGATGACAGGAATTTATTTTTGAAATAAAATGTGCTGCCAAGCAATAAAATAAGTCAGTGTTGGTTTGCACCATATGATAAACGAGAGAGCTGTTGCAACAAAAGCATTTCAACAGTGTTCTCTATATGCACTATGGCAGAATTGTTCAGCTTCTGTTTACTGGACATATTCCATGGTACAACCTCTAATTTCCCCAGTTTCCCACTGATCCTCTTGCCAAGTGGCCTGGAGACCTTGCTTCATGCTCCTAGAGGTCCTGGCACAACTGGCTAGATGATCAGTATCCAGCTGGAGTGACAGAGTCCATTTTTTCCCCCACCACTGTGGGCTGGCATGAGCAAGCTGTCCTTCACCGCTTCTGTTTCCAGCACTTGTTTTTACCAGTGAGTGTCCTGCTTGCTGTCCTGGAGATGGAAATATTAGCTGACACTGTATCTTTAAAAGTCAGGAAAACAAACAGGTTACTGCTGGATCATCTTTAATTTACATGTTAAAGTGAGAACTTTGTTCAGTGCACATGTGCCTCACACACTCCTAGATGCAACGCTGGCAGAAGAAAGAACTGCACAATGGAGGTCCATCCAGTCCATCCTGGTTATTGCCATGTCATTGTTAATAATAAGACTTTGTTTAAGACAAAATCCCAAATCTGAGGCAAATGCTACATAAGAAATGATGCTAGGAAAGAGGTTAATCTGGACTTCGAGGTCAAATCAGGACATATCGTGCTAACTCTACTGCAAGCCACTGAAAGTGTCAAACGCCTTGCACAGAAATTAAGTCTACAGAGATCAGAGGTAGAAATCATGTCTGGCCCCTTCAAAGCTTGTGTTTTGTACTGTAATATATCATGTAATATTAACAGGTAAAGACAGGGCGGAAAGGACAATCTGGGAGGAATGGAAAAGGAACAGAAGGTCAAAAGGTTCATTTAGAAGGGAACAGAGATGTCTCCCACAGGTTCATCTGTTGCTAAGTATTGACAGAAGTCATGTTTTAATTTGATTACCAATATTTTCCAGCTGTCTGTATACAAACTATGCCTAATGCTGCTTGCATTATCTAACTTCCGGCTCAATGCCTCTTATTCAAAATAGCAAGGAGAACAGGAAAAAGAATGAATCAGCTTGCAAAATCAGGGGTGTTTTCTCTATCTCCTAGTAAACATGTAAAGTCCTCAAAATACTACACGAATGAATAACCACCATTGGTATGGATAATGCTTATAATTATTCTTAAAACATTGAGATTTATTTTTATAAGACTTCCTTCCATTAGGTTTAAAGACTCAGCACCCACCAAGATGAATCGTAATAATGAAAGAGGCTCAGACTGAGCATATGTCATGCACATTCCACTCAGCCCAAGCTGACAGCTGCTTCTGGCTTTCTAGAAGCAGAGACATGACTTCTTCCCAGAAAGCACTAAGTGCCCAGAGCCTTTCATCTCCTTCCTCCCCACAGATTGCTCCAGAGCCTTTGCTGCCACAGAGCCCGCATGAGGCTTGATGTTTACCAGCATACTTGACACTCTATTCAGCCAACAGTGTGGTAGTTCTTGCTGCTCTAATTTGGTATTTCCAAAGTTTTCTAGAAATGTGTGCCAACTGATACTTTTTGTAACTTAGGTAAATATAATTCAGTTTCCAGAGTAAGACTAGTCACACAAAAGACTTTTCCAATAGACATTCAATTGCTCTTCTGTCCTCTAAATCAACTCCCATTCTTCTCACCCTATTAGGTGTAGATTTTTGGGAATGGCACTTTCCTGGAGAT
Organism: Madoqua kirkii; assembly: GCA_006408675.1. Lineage (NCBI taxonomy): Eukaryota > Metazoa > Chordata > Mammalia > Artiodactyla > Bovidae > Madoqua > Madoqua kirkii. The sequence continues at coordinate 18,078 of SJYC01117465.1, forward strand.
ATCAAAGCATTTTAGCAGCCATCATATTTACAGGAAAAAGTTAAGGGTACAAAGGTGTTGTTTATTTGTATTTTAATTTGTTGTTTGTATTCCTGGACCAGGGAACTATTATGAGTCCAAAATATGCTTTCATCTACTATTTAGTTGGATTTTCATGGGGCTTCCCAGATGGCATTAGTGGTTAAAAAAAAAAAAAATCCCCCTGCTGATGCAAGAGACGCAAGAGATGCAAGAGATTCAATCCCTGAGTCAGAAAGACTACCTGGAGTAGGAAATTGTACCCAACTCCAGTATTCTTGCCTGGAAAATTCCATGGGCAGAGGAACCTGGTGGGCTACAGTTCATGGGGGTGCAAAGAACATGGTGGATCTACTGAGCACATTATAAATCTTTGGAAGATAAATTTAGAATATAGGATGGGTTTCATAATTAGAAAGTCTGAGCTGAAATCTGTATTCTAAAATTATTAGGCATCAAAATGAGGCTTTTTGAGTATAAAAAAGTAGAACTATATGATTTATCTACATAATCTTGAAACACCCATTTAAGCCATTTCTGATGAAAAAGTTTTTTATTTAAAAAAAAATTTTTTTAATTTTTGGCTGCACAGCATAGCAGGATCTTAGTTTCCCCAACCAGGGATCAAATTGGTGCCCACTGCAGTGGAAGTACTGAGTCTTGACCCCTGGACCATCAGGGAAGTCTCAAAAATTCTGTTAAATCAACTGCTGAGATTAGATGATGAGAGATTCTTGTCCCAGAGTGATAAGACTTGAAGTTCTATTGTTAGAAGAATTCAGATGTGTCAGCAATTAAATAAAAAATGAAAAGACAGATATCCATTTTAAAAGTTTAGATTCAGTAAAACTTCCTGTCTAGCTTTATACACTTAGGACATCGTGTGAGGCTTTTGCCCCATGGAGAGGCAGGCAGCTAGCTAGAGGGAAGCAGGAAACCAGAGCAACAGCTTTTCTATGGTTTTAAGAAAAATTGAGTTTAAAAATTAGATTTATGAGAAATAGTTGTGAAAAGCTGACGTTTCTTCCAGGAAGAGACAGAACAGCTGTTATAAGAACAGGACTTGGTATTCTCAAGGACGGTAACCTGAAATTATGTTCAAGGTCACAGCCACAGCTGACTGTGGGCTGAGTAACTGAGCTGCCTTGAGTCAGGGTCAGGCTGAGCAGAAGCACTCTGGCCCGTGCCAGGAGGTAGAGCCCTTCATCTAACTGAGAGAAAGCGACTGAAATGTACCAGGGGCCAGGGGGAGGGACATCTTTCTCAACTGTTAAATCCAAAGGAAATGCTACTCTTTATTATCTGAGGTCTATTGGATATCAATAGGCCCCTCTGCTAGTGTACTTTTGGTTGTGTATTCTGTGAGCTCTTAGGAGCAGAGTGATGAGGTCCAACATCTGGTGGTTACAGGGCTGCACTGGGATTGAAGATGCCTAGGGACTGACTGAAATGTACCAGGGGCCAGGGGGAGGGACATCTTTCTCAACTGTTAAATCCAAAGGAAATGCTACTCTTTATTATCTGAGGTCTATTGGATATCAATAGGCCCCTCTGCTAGTGTACTTTTGGTTGTGTATTCTGTGAGCTCTTAGGAGCAGAGTGATGAGGTCCAACATCTGGTGGTTACAGGGCTGCACTGGGGTTGAAGATGCCTAGGGACCAGTGTCGGAGACGGCAATGGCACCCACTCCAGTACTCTTGCCTGGAGAATCCCAGGGACGGGGGAGCCTGTTGGGCTGCCGTCTATGGGGTCGCACAGAGTCGGACACGACTGAAGTGACTTAGCAGCAGCGGTAGTGGCCAGTGTGGGCTTCCCTGGTGGTTCAGTGGTAAAGAATCTGCCTGCCATGCAGAAGACATGGGTTTGATCCCTGGATCAGGAAGATTCCCTGGAGGAGGGCATGGCAAGCCACTGTAGCACTCTTGCCTAGAGAATCCCATGCAGAGAGGAGCCTACTGAGTCAGACATGACTGAAGCGACAAAGCAGCAGCAGGAACCAGTGGACTACCAGAGAGCAAGGGAGAAGAGATGCTGCTGGCCATCTTCACCGGTGAAAGCAAGGTTCATTTGACGCCACCAACTTTGAAAGAGGTGTTGAGTGCTCTCTGGCTTCCTTAAAGCCAAACAGAGCAAACTTCCTTTGGGTCTGGAGACGCAGGCTTAAAAAAGCCTATCTGCTTGTGCTTCACCAAAGTTAGGTTTTTGGTTTTGGTTCAGGATGGGGAACACGTGTATACCTGTGGTGGATTCATGTTGATGTATGGCAAAACCAATATAATATTGTAAACTAATTAACCTCCAATTAAAATAAATAAATTTATTTTTTTAAAAAGAAATGAGAATTTAAGCCTCAGTTAAACCTTTGAAATGCTCTGCCCTCAACATCTTGAGTGGGACTTCTAACCAAGGCCCTTAGTCTTAATGCCATCCCATTTGGGGGTTTGCAGCTATGACTATGGATGAATTAGAGCCAGAAACATTCATTTGCCTCAAGCCCCTGTATTAATACTGAACACCCTTTCTAGCAGAAAAGGCCAGGAAGAAAATGATTCTCACTTGTGCTATCCTGTTCTATGCTGGTACCCAGAACAGCCCATCTTGACATAGGCACATCCATTTGAAATGGTGAGATTACACAAGCATAATCACAAATTAGTGCCATATGTTGAAGAGCCTTTGTTATTTATACCTGAACCAGATGCTTCTCTCCCCTACATTATATTTGCAATCAATCATTTTTAGCTCATTTTCCTGATGCAATGTCAATTTAATAAAAGAATGGTGCTTCTTTTTCCTTCATGACTATGAATGCTCTCATGACCAAATACCTCACTATTTCATCTCAGAAAGGATCCCCTTGGAGTTAATTACTTTGAAATCAAAGTATCCACAGCTCCTTTTAAAACATCATTGGCACTTCTTCCTAACAGATTATCCACCATAATTGAATCAAATTTTCACCATGATGTCACAGAGAATTAGAATGATAAAAATACATAGTGAACCATTACAATTAACCCAACTACTCCAGTTTTCAAATGATATTATTACTTTACATTGTAAAATAGATTTTTAAGTGTCCTGCTATGGAATTAAGCCTGAAATTTAAATATAGACACATGGGATCCATGAAATTCTGCCTTGAGTGCAACATATATCATCAACATTGTGCCAATGTTTTACTATTTTTTTAAGTACTAATTGAATTATGTACTTATATAGCTCTTTTCAAAGTTTAGAGAAAGTTGACTTTTAAATGAAGTGACTCTCAACTACCGATACCCATTCCCCAAGCTACCCAAGAACAATTTTCCTATTATTTTGTTTTCTGTTTCTTAGTTCTTCCTTTTACCACACAATATCCCAATACCTACCTCTTTCATTATTTCCTAATGAAAACCTGTATCAATTTTCTTGATGCTAATTCAGACTGAAGACTCACTCAGCTCAGGGTTTTTTCCCTATAGATGCACTATTTATTTCATTCTCATCTGTTACTGAAAAATGATTATGGGGCTACAAGAGATGAGGATACTCGGCTGGATTCAGGTACAATTAGATTCAGAGATCAAATAACTCATTGTGACTATTTTTCACCATCCTATGGCAGAGCCTCCTACTATACTGGTTTAATGCTTAGACTCCATGATGAACTCCTGACAGCGTGGGCTCTTTGTGGTAGTTAAAACCAGCCACAGAGTGGCTAAAACCTCTCAAGTGGGCAAAATAGCAAATGTTTTCATAAAGTCCTCTTACAAGTCTGAGGCTCACTCTGACTGGACTAGGTTAAGTCACATGCGTCTCTTGAATCAGTCATCGTGGTCATGGAAATACGATCCAGTAGTTGGCTTAAACCACAATGATATGTTTCCTCTGAATTTTGGAGGTAAATTCCCCCGGGCTACATCAATCCAGCATGGAGGGTGGATTCCTCATTCCCAAAGTCAGAGACCATAACCAGAAAAAGAATTGAGTTGGGGAGGGAAATGAGTAGTATATATAGGCTTTCTACCTAGTCCTGTAGCCTGAGCGCCTGGCACAGCGCCTGGCGCAGTGTAGACTGTTCACTGAAAGAGTAAGTGTCTAGTACACGTATGTTACTGCACTCCCCATGCTTTTTTCCCTTGCTCCAGTCTAACAACCTTTCTGGCTCATAAAAGCATCTGGTGAATTCTTAGCTGACATTCACTGAGAATTCCTTTAACTAATGTCTTTCCTTGTTTATACAGCTGAGCTCTGCCCAAGAAGGTGAGAATCATTTGAATTACTCTGGAGCAATTCAATTGTTCCTGAAGAAATCAGATGCAATTGAGTTGCTTGTTGATACATCTTCAGGGGCAACTGAACAGTGTCTGATAGAGTTGGGAGCAATTCAATTGCATCTGAAAACTTCTCACTATTCAGTTGGGTTTAAAAATTATTTTGACATAACTCTATGACATGTAACATGTAACAGTTGTTCTATGACATGTAACAATTGTTCTCTGCATGAAAGCCACCCTAGGAGTAAACCTTTTAAACAATTTTTGACCTGTAATATTAATCTATTTTTAGTCATCAAAAAATAAGTCTGAATGTTCTTCTAATGGTTATAAGGAAAACTAGAGAGAGACTTTCTAAACAAATAGCTATTTAAATAAGTGGCAGTAATGGCCAAAAACATAAATCTAGTAGAAGGTACAAATTGCAATTCTAAAGTTAGAGAAAGACGCCTTCCAGAAGAGAAATGAGGACCTTACAGACAGCTTGCTCCAAGAGGCTTTTTCCCATGGATTTAATTAGGAATAAGAAATGTGCTGTTCAAGACCTTTCCTCAAATACAGTTTAATGCAGAGAATTTTACTTTTATTTATTATGAGGTTGAGAATGAATGTGATATAACAAACTAGGGTAATTCACATAAGTGGAGTTTTAATCCTTTGAGCTCACCTACTCTAACTTTGAAGCCTTCGTGAGTATCATTCCAACTTTTGTATTTTCAACAAATAATTGAATAAAAGGAATAGAACATAGGGGGCAAGAGAGTCTTATTACCCTTTTTAGTTACATAGGAGCCTGTCCTTTGAGCAACTATCAAGCAGACAGTTTGTCTTTGGTAGTCAAGATTGGCATCCCCAGTCATGTCTCTCAGAACCCTCCACCCCTTGGTGGAGAAAATTTTCCTCTCTCAATTCCCCAGTGGCCCTGCCTTTCCTCCCCACATTTACCAAACTATGTTCTTAAATCATTCACACACACTTAGCGATACCTGACAATAACCTAAAATGCTGCACCATTGTGGATATTTGAGTTTTGAGACATATTAGAGCTTTAAAGTCATTAAATGTCAACAGAGGAATTTCACACCCCATCGTGGAGGAGATAAGACTCCAAGTGACACTATACTTCTTGACCCGAGTGTGGGTCACATGGGTGTGGTCAGTTGTACACTAGGATGTGTGTACTCTTCTGCATGCATGTTATACTTCAATTCAGAATTTTAAAATATCCAGGAAAGAGATAAGGAAGGCTGAATTTAAGTCAGAGTGGAGAGAAGTAGTCACAATTGATATACTTCAGTGATAAAATCAATAGCGCTTGACAATTAATAGAATGTGAGCAAGGGAGCCAGAGTCATAGTGTTTGGGATGTCAGGTTGACAACATCGGTGTTAACAAAGATGGGGTTGATGGATGAAGAATATAGGGGGATGGGTTTTCAGGGAAGATAACAGGTTTTATTTTCAGATATGTTGAGCTTGAGCCACTGAGGCTTTGCAATATAGGTCAGTATCTTGGGAGAGAAGAGGAGCCCAAAAATAGATGTAGATCATTGATGTGTATGTGGTAAATGAAGCACCTGTAGGTTCAAAGTTAACCAGGAGAATGTATTTGAATGTATTCTTTGGGAAGTAGTTAGGGTAATTCACATAAGTGGAGTTTTAATCCTTTGAGCTCACCTACTCTAACTTTGAAGCCTTCGTGAGTATCATTCCAACTTTTGTATTTTCAACAAATAATTGAATAAAAGGAATAGAACATAGGGGGCAAGAGAGTCTTATTACCCTTTTTAGTTACATAGGAGCCTGTCCTTTGAGCAACTATCAAGCAGACAGTTTGTCTTTGGTAGTCAAGATTGGCATCCCCAGTCATGTCTCTCAGAACCCTCCACCCCTTGGTGGAGAAAATTTTCCTCTCTCAATTCCCCAGTGGCCCTGCCTTTCCTCCCCACATTTACCAAACTATGTTCTTAAATCATTCACACACACTTAGCGATACCTGACAATAACCTAAAATGCTGCACCATTGTGGATATTTGAGTTTTGAGACATATTAGAGCTTTAAAGTCATTAAATGTCAACAGAGGAATTTCTGGAGAGCACCAGTATATTATATATTCTCTCTCTCGGTAGATTGATAGGTAGATAGAGATATAGGCATATATATTACATGTGTGTATATGCATGTATCTAGATAGAGAAAGAGAGAGGAAATGAGGCCACACAGAAAACCAGAGAGGGGAGATCAGTAGGACCAGGTAGAATAGTTTCATTGAAATCAACTATTTTAGCATTATTGCTTTGGCAGATGCTTTGATGGAAGATGCTTTGGATACCATGTAGTGAAAAATTTCTCTCATGTAGAGAATGAAGGAAATGTATTAAAACCATCATAGAGCCAAAATTTTTAATAATCAATATAGTATCAGTTCAATTCAGTTCAGGCGCTCAGTCACATCCAACTCTTTGCGACACATGGGCACCCACCAATCAGAATGAACCTTCAACAAATCAGGTAGGATGCTGGCACATAAACTGCATAGGTCTCACCTATGTCTGTAGCTGAGTGTGCACCTCCCAAGACCCTCACTGATTATGACTAAGGCACAGTGTAAGGTGGAAGTTAAGAGAGTAGGCTTCAGATCCAGACCGCCTGGCTTTTATTTCTGGTTTGGCCACCTGGCATGTAGAAAGCATTAGAAAATGTTAGTTGTTAGTATCATTTCTGAAGAATAACCTAGGCCTTAGGGAAAATCTGCCTTCCTAAACCCACAGAGCTGAGCCTTGCTCTTTCAGATGTGTTGAATCCATATGGGCAGTGATGCATTCGTACAGCCATGATCTCCTCTTGGACAAACTCCTAAATTCAATTAGCATCTTCAGTTCAACTAAACAAAATGTGGGAAAAAATCCCAACTGCTTCGGATACTTCAGTTAGATGAAATCAGTAACAGAGAAAAAATGTTTGAAACGAAACCAAAAACTCACTACAGACATTTCATGGTTGAAACTACAAGAATTTCAAAGGCATTTGCTTTTTTGGAGCAAGGTTTGGGACTTTTGACTAAAATGCTATTTAAGAAGTAGAATTTGGAAGGAAGAGACACTCTGTGGTACAACTGTTTCATGTCTATATCCTGAAATGGACTTTTGCCAGAGTTTTTGCTTAAGTTCTGTTTACAGTGGCCATTATTTTGTGGGGAAATAAAAAGAGCTCTTAAATCACAAATCAAAGAAAAAAATTGAAAAAGACATGTTTGTGGCTTTTGGAAAAATCTGCTCATTGGTACCATCTTCTACAATTTGTAAAAACCTGCAGAATCAAAAGCTCTGACAAACCACAGTGGTGGGCCAGTTTAGGAGTAGTTTCTTGTGACCTGTAGGGAAACTGATTAAAAATGAAAAATATCAGGCTTCCTCCCAGAACAGTGGGGACAGCCTAAGAGAAAGAAGAACATAGTGTGTTCACCACAGGTAAAGGAGCTGACTCAGATGTCACCTGTGCAGGCTGGCTCACCCAAATCATTCAGTCACATGATCCCCTTTCTAGAGCACTTCCGTTAAGTCAATTGCTTAAGTAAACTGCACACTCTCTTGCTTATTGTCTATTTCGCTTCTAGACTGTTCTATTCCTCATTGTATTTCCAGTTGCCAGAACTCTGAGAACACAGAAGGATGTTCAGGTATCAGTGCTGAATGAATGAGTAAATGAATGAGTGAATGCGGTTGCCATAGTGACCATTTTGGATAAGCTGCTGTATAAACTGTGCCAGATATCTTACCAATTTGACACCTGATCAATTTGGTAGGGATTTTGACTAAATTAAACAGTTAAACCAGTTTAAAAAAATGATTAGCCCCGGAATTTCATTCAGAGCCTTAGCCTAGACCCATTCTAACTGCAACTCTAATTTAGACAGAGGTTGAAAATTGTCCTCCTGGTACACCTCTTTCACAGTCATAATAATAACGAATAATAGAAAACAAATAATATAGTATGTTGCAGAAAAGTTAGGCTGTTTAGGCAAAATGGTCAATCTAAGTAAGTCAAATCAAACCAAGGGCTTAAAGATTAAGGGCAATTGACCTGCATGTAGTCAGTATACTGACAATTGAATCGCCTGATTTAGAGCCTGTTGGCTCAGACCGTAAAGAATCTGCCCACAATGCAGGAGACCTGGGTTCGATCGCTGGGTTGGGAAGAGCCCCTGGAGGAAGGCAGGGCAACCCACTCCAGTATTCTTGCCTGGAGAATCCCCATGGACAGAGGAGCCTGGCAGGGTGCAAAGTCCATGGTGTGGCAAAGAGTCAGACACAACTGAGCAACTAAGCACACAGCATAGACCACACTCGCTGCATCCTTACTTTAAATAACTAAAAATAACTTTCTAGTGCTTAATAGGAGCTGAATCTTACTATTATACTTGAAAAGCATACAGGTGTCATTCATTTGTTTGGGAAGTCTTAGGAAAAGACAGATAAAAAGGAGGAAAGAAAGGAGGGATACTGGCAAGCAATAACACACACACGCCTCTAAAGTAAATTCAAACAAAACTCAATTCCTTAAAATCCAAATCACTTAAAATGAAAGTGAAATGGTGCCCCTTAAGCATATTATCAGAAGGAACATGTAAATGAGGGATCAGCGTGGTATCCTGGATGTTTTTATTAGGAAGAAATATAAACCATCTAGCAGCTGGCTCCACTACTGGAAAAGTTGTCTCAAAAATATATTTTATCAAATGTACTGAATTAGGTAAGTGAGTGAAGGTCACTTTATATGAAGAAAATGTGAACTATTGTTTGCTTGACATCAATGCTTTGTGCTTGTAAGTAGAAAAATAGAGCATTCTAAAACCACAGAGATAAAGCCCTCTCCAAAATCCACAAAGGAGCTTTTGTTTACATAATAATAACTATTATGGTTCTTCACTGGGAGAAAAAAAATCTGTGGAGGAAAAAGGTACCTTCTTCTAGGGATTAAGTTGTATAGAATGGATTCCACCTCTCTCCAGGCTGGGCCATGTCAATATTCAGGGCCGAAAATAAAGGCTGAGAAAAGGAGAACTGATTTGTAAATTGATGGGGTTCAAAGAGTTCAGTATAAAGTGATGAAGAACCGTGCAGGGAAGACAAAGTTATTCAGAAGTACTTTCGCATTATAAGTGAAAATTTGTAGTTCCATGCTTTGTAAGTATTTGATGACTAAAGGGATTAACTATCATTTTCTTAATATATGCCAGGCTCCATACTAAATGTTTTACTTATAAGTTTGTTTGTTTGTTTTAGCCTCATAATCATCCCATGTGGTACATAGTATCACTCCTGTTTTACAGGTGGGGATATGAAGCTCAAGCTCAAACAGCTATTGGGAAGTAGAGCCAGCTAGTGGTGAAACCTATGCTCCCACGTGGCAGCCAGCAGCCTGAGAATACTTGACCAAGGGTTCAGTTCCAGCCTACCATCAAGACTGGGCTCTCCCGGCTTCTCTGGTGGTCCATTGGTTTAAAACTCTACGCTTCCACCATGTGAGTGTGGGTTTAATCCCTGGTCAGAGAAGTTCCACATGCCATGAGGTGGGGCCAAAGGAAAAAACAACAAAAAAAAAGATTGGGCTATCCTGCATTTGTTGTAACATGGATGTATGCAGAGATTATTATACTAAGTGAAGTAAGCCAGACATAGAAAGACAAATATCATATCACTTACATGTGAAATCTAAAAAAAAAAAAAAAAAAACAAATGAATTTATTTACAAGACAGAAATAGACCCACAGACATAAAAAACAAACTTACAGTTACCAAAGGGGAAAGGGAAAAAGGATAAATTAGGAGTTTGGGATTAACATATATACACAATACTATATAAAATAAACAACAATCTACTGCATAGCACATGGAACTATACTCAATATACTCAATAACCTTTAACAGAGAACATATATATATATATTTACATACATATATACACGTATGGGTTTTCCAGGTGGTGCTAGGGGTAAAGAATCCACCTGACAGTGCAGGAGATATGAGAGACTCAGGTTCAATCCCTGGGTCAGGAAGATTCCCCTGGAGGAGGAAATGGCAACCCATTCCAGTATTCTTGCCTGGAAAATTCCATGGACAGAGGAATCTGGCAGGCTACAGTCCACAGGGTCGCAGAGAGTTGGACACGACTGAGTGAGTACACACACACACACACACACACACACATATATATATGTATGACTCAAACACTTTGTTGTACACCTGAAACTAACATTGTAAATCAACTATATTTCAATATGAAATTTTTAAAGTAAAAAGATAGAAAATCATAGGCCTAAGTAAAAAGCACTCAGTGTTCCATTAAAAGAAGAGAGAGGGCTATCCTGAAATTTGGGATAAACCATTTCCCCCTAGAACCTAAATTATTTCACTCTCATTGCCATGGTCAATCAGCAGAACCAGAAAACAGGTGCCCAGATGATGCTTGGGCACCAGGTGAGGGCTGGTGTTTTGTTCCCATAGCATCTGAGGAAGATTTTCATACTTCTGCCACTATGATGGATTCAAACCTACCCCGAAAGGTGATAGTCAGTTCTGACATTTAAAGATATAATTGAAACCTAAAGAGGAGAGGGGAATTGAGGGGGTCATGCTGCGATTACAGAATGGATTACATCTAGGTTTACTTGGTGAGATTTATTAGAGGAAAACAATTTGGAAACCAGAGACTTACATAAGGCAGCAAGGAAAATAGGAAATGGTTCCAGAGACAGAGCAAAGACCTGGAAGAAGAAGAAAAGAGGAAAGTGGGGAGAAGGGAAGCTGAAGTGACCTAGAAGAAGGGAGCATAATTTAAACTACCAGTGAGGGAGGTGGATCAGAGCAACCAGCCTTGGGAGACGGTCTGTGAGAAGGGCGATGAATTAGAATGAGGGGTACTTGGAGAACTCTGGACTCCATTTGCCATTTCATCTCTTTACATGAGAATGAAAGATAATTTATTTGGCAAGAAATAAACAAAAACAAACCCTCTGGGTCTCTGAGTGCACTTGGATTTGTGCAGCCCTGTCCCAGCTGCTTAAAAATAATTTCTGAGTCCTCAGTCTTGTCACCAGCAATGAGTACCCCTAGCCTCCTAATGCATGCAGTGGAAGAACAAATGAAAATCAAATGGGGAAAGGCAGGAGAACTCCATGCTGCTAGTCAAGAGACGGGGAAGCAGAAACATAACCTTGTAATGAAGTGATTGAGAGTTGTTAAGACATCCCAGGTACAAGATAAATCATCATCTCAGTGATGTGATTGCCTGATTCCCTGGCAGACAATACACCAGGTGAACTTCCCCCTTTTGAATAAAGCAATCTTGCCCTGAGACAAGAACAATTTCCCTGCATATTGCAGAGGACGTGTGAAGTGGCACTTTGGATAAGTGACTGAAAGTGCCTGTCAGACGTGTTCTCAGAGCCTGCCATCCACCCCAAGCTCTGGACACCCGCCCAGAGAATTCTCTCTTGCTGTTCTGATTAATCCAACCCCACCCCCCCACCACCACCATGCACGGCACCCCACAAACTGGCGATGGGAATATGAACTTGTAGAACTCATCAATGGTTGACTGTTCTTAAGGAAGCAAAGCAACAGTTTGGGTTGCACTGTAGCCCATCTGCATGTCTGTATCGAGTATGTTCTATGGAGCTGCCTCATTTTTTACTCTTTCTGTACAGAAGCCCAGCCATGCATGGCTCCAGCCTGGGTCAGAAATAAGGAATTCACTCTCTAGAAATGCAGTGTCTTGGCACATCAATGGGGTTTGACTGATGGTGGAATTGAATGTGAATTTCAAGCAGGCCATTTCCTTTGACTACTTCAGGGAAAGATTGTCATGAAGAGAGCTTTTTAAAACCAAAGAGGAGAGCTGGTCATTAAGCCTCAAGAGTGGCTGAATGCCAGAGAAGTCATTCACAGACTTTGGCCATAATGATATTATTTATACATTTCCATAATAAGCACTTAGTTCCGAAGGAGCTCAAATAGTTTTACACACACGTTTCTTAATCTTTGGAGTATTCCTCAACTACAGAATGAGGATTAGTTTTATTAGCTCCACTTACAGATAGAGAAAAGGAAGGCTTAGAGAGGTTAAGTTTCTAGCTTCCGGTCACTGAGCAGATCAAGACGTAAGCCGTGGATGGAACTCCTGTTCCTGCCTTCCAGTCCCGGGCTGTTTTCCATCCCACTAGATACACACAAGGCTTTCTTGCTCAGAACACAAGAACAGAGCCAAGGGTAGGGGTGACAGGGAAGCCACAGCTCAGAATGGCACAGCTCACGTTCTTGCTGCTGCACACCCTGCCCCTGGGAGCCCTGAGAACACGAGAGAGGAGGGTGCCTGGGTGGGGGCTCACAGGCCTTCCTGGCAGCCTAGGGATGAGCACGACCGTGGAAATTCCAGACTCCCTTCCCCATACCCTTCCTGGATTAACAAGGAGAGGGTGGTGGCCAGGGCAGGTGTACCATGGGAAGCGTGTTGTCTGGAGATGGGAGACCAGGCCCTGGGCCTCTTAGTCAAATCATTTGCCCCCTGCCTGGAGGCGGCCGTAAGCCTGGAATAGCTCACCAGTGGCAGCAGCAACTGGGAGCCTGTGAAAAATACAGACTTCCAGGTCTCACCTCAAACCAATGAAATCAGTTCCTGCTCCTTGCAAGATCTCTCCATGATTCATGGGTTCATTAAACTTAGAGACTCATTTTTCCAGTGATTCAGTGTAGACGCCAGATTTATAGCATCTGAATTAGCACCCTTGATTCTCAAACCATCCATGTGACCCCAGGCATGTTCCTTAACTCCCATGCACTCATCTGTGAAATTAGGGACAATAAGACTGTCTACATCAGAGATTATTATGAGGATTAAATAAAAGAATCCACGGCATTAAGGCCGACGAGAGACAATTCACACCGTATATTATGAACAATGCCCACCACATAGCAAGGACTCCCAATACATGTTACCTTCAGTCTGCCTCTTCTAATTCATTTCAGTGTGACTGCACATGGTAAAATATTTGGAGGGGAACACATCGATTTGTTCTGGGGCCCCCATTTTTAGAACAGCTCTGTTTTATAACCCATATATCCTGCTGGATCTTTCCTCCAACTAATTTCCTGTCAATCCCTCCCCTCTCAAATTTTTGTTTCCATGTCAAGGATGCCTGTGGGGGCACAAGACACCCCATGAGCTTGAGTTGGTCCCTGCCCCACGACTGAGCTACAGTCTCATCCATACCAGATCCCACAAGGATCCTGAATGCTATTCAGAACAATGAGTGTAAGCAGAACAGTGGGACAGTCCTCTCACCCACAGCCACCTGCAAAGCCTTGCATTGTCAGGAAGGTTTGGAGGCTAAACTGGTTTGTGACATGGGAAGGAAATAATGGGATGAAACCAGCTGCCTACTGTTCCCTTGACCTTTATTTAGCACACAGAGCTTTGTATAAAAACACGTATGCTTTCAGAATGAATTCTGCCAACCAAGTAAAGGCTAACCCAGGTTGGTCTATTCACAAACGATCACCATTTCTTTAACTACTAGAGAGAGGTTTATAAGGAGAGGCCCACTTCTATCCATGAACCCAGAATAACTTTATACAGGCCTTAATGAAGCAGTGGAAGCAAGGCCAGTTCCTCATTTGGCCCCCAACACCCACAACCAGGAAAACAGAGCGGAGGCATACAAGGGAGCCTCCCTGACCGCTTGCCAGCCAGAGGGAATCACGTCTCACATTTTTAATTTTCCAATGAGGACACGTCTTCAGGACCTAGTGATCAGAATTTCTGATCAGAATACCTAAATTTTTCACCCTTCCCTTCCCTCTTTCCTTCCTTCAGACCACAAGAAAAAGAGCCAAGATCTCAGGGTTAAGGGCTGAAATCAGCTGGCATCAGTGAAAAGAGGAACAGATTTCATTAAGCAGTTAACCATCTGTTCACCAGAGCACCACCTGGAAATCTGAACCTTCAGAGCTGACAGATATTATGATTTTTAAGCAGGTAAGACTCAGAAGTGTTAGTGATGTGTTCCCAAACAATCTGCTCAATTATGAGGTGTTGCTACACCGGACTGCTGACGCAAATTCAGATCTTTCTCCTCTCCCACTCTTTCCTCCCAGCAGTTTGTTTATTTACACTGTTTATCAACCCTATAAACACACTATGAGTTTAAAAAAAGAGTGGGTGGGATCAAGCCCTGCTATGGAAGGGCCACTGGGGTTTTTCATTCAGGCCTCCCAAACCCCCAGTGCTCTTCCTGGAATGTGGACAGCCTCTTAGCTCCCAGGTGTGGATACTGCAAATGTTGCTTGCCATTAGTGGGCACACACATTTATAGCAGGGGTGGGATGTAACAGGAAGACATAGGCTTCCTGCTGTTCTCCTGACATTGATTCACTTGGAGTGGGGTACATGTTTATATCAATGTAAAACAGCTGTCACATAACACAGCCTGCCATAAAGAAGCAAAACAAGAACCAAGTGACTAAGCAGGGGAGGGAAATAACTGGATTGAAGTATTTGCTGAGTGACCACCACAACATACACAAATGAAGAATGTTACTTTAGTCATTAAACATTTAATTTGGTAAAGGCCTCGTCCTAAAAGATGAATCCTATAAATGGTAAGGCTTTGGCTTTCTCAAGTAAAACTGGAGCTGGCAAAAGTGCTGTGTTGACAGCCTCGCAGGTAGAAATGTGCAGAAAGCAGCTGGTTTGGGGGTCTCGGCACGATTTGTGCAAACAGCCTCCCTGTTCATGGGTGTGCTGACATCTCTATTTTTCATTTATGAAAAATCCGGGTGCCATTTAAACCTTGGCAAGGCCTCAGAAAGCCAAACAGAAGGTGTCTCGAGCGTTTTCTACTTACTGCTTTGTCTTCCAGGAAATCCCAGCATAACCCGTAGATTCTGAATGCAGAGATGACATGGGTCAGCGGTGGCTTCCAGGGAGAAAGAGGTTGGGAAGTCAAGGCTGGACTTTGAACCAATCGTTAAACCCAAGCCAGTCTTCCCACTCCTGAATGTCTTCTCTCGGTCCTCAGTCTCCAACACCCATCAGTATCACTGGCAGGGCTTGTTAAAACACTAATTGCTAAGACCCCGCCTACCCCCAGGGTTTCCCAGGTGGCTCAGTGGCTAAAGAATCTGCCTGCAAAGCAGGAGACACAAGTGACACAAGTTCAATCCTTGGGTTGGGAAGATCCCCTGGAGGAGGAAATGGCAACCCACTTTAGTATTCTCGCCTGGAGAATCCCATGGACAGAGGAGCCTGGTGGGCTACAGTCCATAGGGTCACAAAGAGTCAGACACGACTGAAGCATCTGAGCATGCACACACGCTCCTACCCCCAGAGTTTACTGTTCAGTGCTTCTGAGGTTCGGGGAGGAGAGTGGAAATTTGCATTTCTAACAAGTTCCAGCTGTAGATCTAGTAAGTACTAGCAAGGGATGCAAATGCTGCTGGCCCAGAGACTGCACTTTAAGAACTCCTATGTTAGGAAAACTTGGGGGGCTGAGGCATTCCCTGAAAGTCCTGCTCTGTCTTCAGGATTCGAATCTATTGATATCCTGGGGAAAGGTGAGCGTGGTTATCTCTGAAATAATGCTCTCAGGGCCAGAGCTGACAGAAACGGGACTATTCCTTGAAGAGGAAGGCATGGACATCTTCAACTTGGTGGCTGTACTGGGGGACTGTATTTGGTGTTACATCAGCCTGGAACATCTGAGTCACATAGAGCCAGGTGCCCCCCACCCCGCCCCTGCCCGCCTGGAAGTCACAGGACAGACAATGTGCAATTCCCTGGCTGAATAGTAAGGTTCATTATAGATCTTGTCTCTCTCTCCTTCCTCATGACCAAAGTCATTCAAGTGATTCAGAGCAAAAAATCAAGGGAGACTGTGGAATGTAATGGAATGAGTACAGAATACCCTTGTTCTGCTTGAACATTTTCCCAACACTTCTGTGGCCCATTGCCAAAACCATGGAACATTCTGTGAAACAGTTCCACCAAATCTGATCCACGTCACCTCCCAATTTCACATGCCAGGATACTCAAGTTTATCTGAAATTTCATTTCTGATAGGAACCTTCACTTTCTAGGTTATCTCTGTATTTTTGCTCATTACTTTATTTTTTTACTCATTTGCCCATTAACTACTTTCCATCATGAGAAAGAAGTTGTAATATATCACCAGAATGACTGTGTCCTCTACAAGCAGAGCACTTCAAAGTCTGTTGGAGATGTGAGTATTTGCTTGCGAGCTCAGGGACTCACTCCCACAGCTAGCCTTGGAGCATGTGTTTCATCAAAATTATAAATTACCACAATCACAGAGCTTTGAGGTTGAAAGAACAAAGTTAAATCATTGCATGCCAAGGGTTGACTGGCTTGGGCTGACTTGAATTCTGGATGCCAAGCCAGACCCCCTACACTAACTGTCTATGCATTTTTATCCAGGTCATTTCATCTTTCTGGGCCCCATCTTCCTTATCTGTGCTTTGGCAGTTCCCTTGACTGGCCGGAAGATCACTGTTTTGCAAGGCAGTGCATTCCATTGTCGGGCAACTCATTCCAAAGTCAAAAGTTTCTTCTGTAATTTATGCCCAAGTCTGACACCCTTTATCATCGACTCACTTTCCCTACTTATGCCCTCTGGAAAAACACAGATAAGCCTCCTCCTTCGTCATACCCTTGAAAACAGCTGTCATGGCCCCTTTAAATCTTCTCTTTTGGTGGTACAGCTGAAGTTCCCTCAGCTGTTTCTCATAGCAGACAATCCCAAAACGTACTGTTGGTGAATTAAATTAAATAAATAAGTGAATAGATTAATGCAGGGGTGGACACAGAGGTTAACCTTCCCACATTCTCAAGTTGGTGAACAAATCCTCTTTAAGTAAGATTCCTAGACCTGGACTCAGTACATTTACCTTTTCACAGTCACCAAGATAACCTATACTAGTGCTATTTGGCTATGGCAAAAAGGAAATCCAAATTGATGCCACCAGGTTGATGTGATGGTTAAGGCATTTAGCTAGTGAGGGTACTTAGCTAATGCTTCAACATCTAAATCCCAATTTGACTTTTATTATGTATGTGTTTTATAGCACAAATGATATTCTTCGGTGATATCAGAAATTCTGGGAGTTTGCAAGATTCTGAGATCAGATTCCTCTCAAATTATAAAGGTGAAAGACTTTCCAAATGGACTAAAGGAACCCAGTGGGTTGACAATTATATGGCCCCCCTGATAATCGTGGAAGCTGAGCTTTCATCAGCCTTCTCTTAGCTGGGTCACCATCAGATACTCAGGGCTTTTTCATAGGGACTGCTCTGCAGTAAGCTCTCCCTCATGCTTTGTTTGTACTTATCACGCACAAAAAGAGGCCACAAAAGAGACTGCTGGCTACCCCACTGGCTTCAGAAGGAGATGTGATGCTACTCCTCGGTTTTTTGTGCCAAGAGACTCATCATATCACAGCAGTCACTGCTATTCAGGCTCTTGGACCTGAGTCATGCAAATCTAACTCCAAAAAGATTGATATATAAACTAAAATGCCTTTTCAAAATTTCTAATGGGGGCTGTGGTTTTATAGTGACTACAATATATATATTTAATATGAAAGGGATTGCTTGTAAAAACTTAGGGAAGCCCGATTAGTAATTGCTAAATTGAGTACAGAATCTAAACTAAGAGAACTGAACGCTCCTGTGCTACATAAAATATTCCCTCCTAATAGGAAAGTACTCACCATCATGTCTGCTAACCATTGCCTTTCTTCCTTGGTTTGGGTAAATAATGACAAATCCATACTATCTAATTTCTCTTTTTCTAGACTCTAAACAGACCAGTCGCCTCCTGTAAATCTATTCTTTCTCTAAACAGGAGAAAATACAATGGTTTAGGTAGTAGTCTTCTTAAGTTATGTTCCAAGCATGAAAGCATTGCAGCCATCAGGATTGCAGTAGAAGGTTTTCCAGTTTACTATCAGCTACACACTTAGAAACTATCTCTTAACACGGATGACCTTTCATCTATTTTAGCTTCCCAATTACTGACATTTTTGAATATGTAATGCATGCACATGGTATAAGAAATTTCTTTCAAAAGATATCCAAAAAAAGATATATAGTGAAAAAGTTCTCACCCACTCCTGATCCCCAATCTCCTTCCCAATCTGTTATCAGTCTCTTGTGCATTCATCCAAAGATAATCTATACACATTATTTTCTTTTGCATTACATAAATCGTAGTATATTATCCACATTATTTTGTTACTTGTCATAGAATTATATTATTTGTTAACAGCTGTATAGAATTTCACTGTGTGGATGTATCATATTTAATTAACTAGTCTCGACATTTAACTTATATACAGAGTACAACATGTGAAATGCCAGGCTGGCTGAAGCACAAGCTGGAATCAAGATTGCCAGGAGAAATGTCAATAATCTCAGACATGCAGATGACACCACCCTTATGGCAGAAAACAAAGAGGGACTAAAGAGCCTCTTGATGGTGAAAGAGGAGAGTGAAAAAGCTGGTTTAAAACTCAACATGCAAAAAATGGAGATCATGCCATCTGGTCCATCATTTCAGGGCAAATAGATGGGGGTTGGAAAATGGAAATAGCAACAGACCTTATTTTCTTGGGCTCCAAAATCACTACATACAGTGACTATAGCCAGGAAATTAAAAGACACTAGTTTCTTGGAAGAAAAGCTATGACAAACCTAGACAGTGTATTAAAAAGCAGAGACATCACTTTGCCAACAAAGGTCCATATAGTCAAAGCTATGGTTTTTCAAGTAGTCACATATGAACGTGAGTGTTGAACCATAAAGAAGGCTGATAGCCAAAGAACTGATGCTTCTGAACTGTGGTGCTGGAGAAGACCCTTGAGAGTCCCTGGGACTGCAAGGAGATCCAAACAGTCAATCCTAAAGGAGATCAGTTCTGAATATTCCTTGGAAGGACTGATGCTGAAGCTGAAGCTCCAACACTTTGGCCACCTGATGTGAAGAGACACACTGGAAAAGACCCTAATGCTGGGAAAGACTGAGGGCAGGAAGAGTCTTCTGAACTGTGGTGCTGGAGAAGACCCTTGAGAGCCCTGGGACTGCAAGGAGATCCAAACAGTCAATCCTAAAGGAGATCAGTTCTGAATATTCCTTGGAAGGACTGATGCTGAAGCTGAAGCTCCAACACTTTGGCCACCTGATGTGAAGAGACACACTGGAAAAGACCCTAATGCTGGGAAAGACTGAGGGCAGGAAGAGAAGGGGGTGACTAGAGGATGAGCTGGTTGGGTGGCATCATTGACTCAATGGACATGAGCTTGAGCAAACTCTGGGAGATAGTGAAGGACAGGGAAGCCTATTGTGCTGCAGTCCATGGGGTCATAAAAAGTCAGACACAACTGAGCAACTGAACAACAATAACAATACACATTTAGACTGTTGCCAGTGTGCCATTACAAACAATATTGCAATAAACAGGGTTGTTTAATTAAAATTTCACACATGTGCAAGTGTATCTTTGGAAGTATTTATAGACGTGGAATTACATTTTTACTGTAACAGAGATCACCTAACATGTTTCCATGGCACTGATGCAGTGTATGCCCTACCAGCAATTTTTGAGGGTGTCTCTTCCCACATACCTACCACAGAACAAGTTCATTAGTTATCTATTGCTGTGTAACAAATAACCACAACACTAAATAGCCAAAGACAAGATGTTATCTCAGTTTCTGCAAGACAGAAATTTAAGAGGAGCATAGCTAGACAGTCCTGCTTCAGTGTCTCTGTAGGTTAACCAAGGCAGCAGTTATCCACAGGCTGACCTGGGGCTGGGCGACCCACTTGCAAAATGTCGCACTCACAGGATTAGTAGCAGAAGATCTCAGCTCCTTGCTGACTGCTGCCAGGATGGCTCAGTTTCTCTCAGCACACGGATTTCTCCTCAGGGATCCCTGGGAGTATTCATGACATAGGAATTGGCTTTCGCCAGAGCAAGTGATCCAAAAGAGAGCAGTAGGAAAGAGTAGAGCTTCCCTGGTGTCTCAGCTGGAAAAGAATCTGCCTGCAACACAGGAGACCTGGGTTTGATCCCTGGGTTGAAAAGATCCCTGGAGAAGGGAATGGCTACCCACTCCAGTATTCTGGCCTGGAGAATTCCATGGACTGTATAGTCCACAAGGTCTCTAAGACTTGGACACCACTGAGTGATTT
>SJYC01117466.1:0-10315 GCA_006408675.1 Madoqua kirkii
ATTGGAAAAGACTCTGATGCTGGGAGGGATTGGGGGCAGGAGGAGAAGGGGACGACAGAGGATGAGATGGCTGGATGGCATCACTGACTTGATGGATGTGAGTTTGAGTGAATTCTGGGAGTTGGTGATGGACAGGGAGGCCTGGCGTGCTGCGATTCATGGGGTCACAAAGAGTCGGATATGAGTGAGCAACTGAACTGAACTGAACTGAACTGAGGTTGGTCATAACTTTCTTCCAAGAAGTAAATGTCTTTTAATTTCATGGCTACAGACAACATCTGCAGTGATTTTCGAGCCCAATAATATAAAGTCAGCCACTGTTTCTCCATCTATTTGCCATGAAAGTGATGGGACCAGATGCCATCATCTTAGTTTTCTGAATATTGAGCTTTAAGCCAACTTTTTCACTCTCTTCTTTCACTTTCATCAAGAGGCTCTTTAGTTCTTCACTTTCTGTCATAAGAGTGGTGTCATCTGCATATATGAGGTTACTGATATTTCTCCTGCCAATCTTGATTCCAGCCCAGCATTTCTCATGATGTACTCTGCATAGAAGTTAAATAAGCAGGGTGACAATATACACCCTTGATATACTCATTTCCTGATTTGGAGCCAGTCTGTTGTTCCATGTCCAGTTCTAACTGTTGCTTCCTGACCTGCATACAGATGTCTCAAGAGGCAGGTCAGATGGTCTGGTATGCCCATCTCTTTCAGAATTTTCCACAGCTTATTGTGATCCACACAGTCAAAGGCTTTAGCATAGCCAATAAAGCAGAAATAGATGCTTTTCTGGAACTCTCTTGCTTTTTCTATGATCCAGCAGATGTTGGCAACTTGATCTCTGGTTTCTTTGTCTTTATAAAACCAGCTTGAACATCTGGAAGTTCACAGTCCATGTACTGTTGAAGCCTGACTTGGAGAATTTTGACCATTACTTTACTAGTGTGTGATATAAGTGCAATTGTGTGGTAGTTTGAGCATTCTTTGGAGTTGCCTTTCTTCACTGGGTAGATGTGTCTGAAAATTTAGTCCCAAAGCACATAGTACATGTCACAAAATAACACTGTTACCTGAGTGCAAAAACCTAGCCATGTCTCATATATTGTCAGAACTAGTTGTAAAGGAGCAGGATCCTGAGCCTCAATAGGAGGACATTTGAATATTAAATAGTTTGATGATGCTTAGAACCTTGCAAGCAGTCCGATGTCGATGTCTGCAGAGTAACAGGCCGTGGGCGCCCGCACCCTCTACCTGCGGGGGCCTCTGAGGCCCCATAGCAGAGGACTTGGGGGTGGAGCTTATCGTGAGGTGAAGTCGCTCAGTCATGTCCAACTCTTTGTGACCCCGTGGACTGTAACCTACTAGGCTTCTCTGTCCATGGGATTCTCCAGGCAAGAATACTGGAGTGGATTGCCATTTCGTTCTCCAGGGGATCTTCCTGACCCAGGGATGGAACTCGGGTCTCCCGCATTGGAGGCAGACGCTTTAACCTCTGAGCCACCAGGGAAGCAGTCCGTCTTCCCTTATCTCTAGAAACTATCCTTCCCTTACTTAAAGTCATTGCCATGTAAAATAATGATCTTACCTTAAGCAACTTTTTCAATGGGATACTATTCTCAAGACCCATTCCTAGTAGTTCTTACTGCCTCTGGACCCTAAAGTAGAATCCGATCCCACTGTAAGGGATTAATTGCAAAGTGTGCTCTGGGAAAGACATCCTATACACCAGAGGAATTATATACTCTTGCTAATTCTTAAGAGCAGAAACCTGGAGAACAACTATGCAGTCAGATTCTAAGGCTAACAGCTAAGAATAGAAAATAAAATTAGATGAGGCCAAGTTTGTCAATAAGGATACCCTTACTCACGATTCCAGATAATATTCTAGCTCCTACAGCCAGAAATAGCTCCAACAGTGTCCTTGATTGGTTGACTGAGCCTTGGATTCAACTGCTTACATTCAATTACATCAAGATACTAAAACTTCCCTAGTATAATGAGCTTTGCGTGCTCCTGTCAGTACCATAATCCATGGATTTAGGGAATGCCTCATTTATCATGAGAGTATCTCACATGACATTCTGAACAAGGAATACATTTTATAGGGAAGGGGGTGTGGCAGTGGCTGTGAGGCAGGATACTGTCCCAGAGGATGCAATATATGCTTTAACCTGAAATAAATGCTCACTACTTTTTCTTCTATAATCAGAACATACAGATCTGGGACCCAAGAGATGAGGACTGGCTCCATTTGCTATTACACCCATTCTCAGAGATTTGCTTACTGTCTCTGTAATCTTGAAGGTGTTCCAAGGTGTGACTGCTTCCACAGGGAAGAGAACAAGGAGACTGCCAGCTAGCTAGTAGGATTTCCCCCATGTTCCTGGATCAACAGAAAATGGGGTTGATTTCAATTATCAGGGAGATACTGGGTTGCTTCTATACAGTGGAGGCAAAGAGGCCATCACAGGAGCCCAGGGATAATCTTAGATGCTGCCTATTACTTCCAAATAGAAGTAGAGAGCAATCCACTAAAGGCACAGTCACTAAAGATTCAGAACCTCCAGGAATTGTGATTTTAGTCACCCCATCAGGTCAAGAACCCCAACCAAGTGGAGTGCTGACTAAACAGCAAAGTAAAAGAGACTGGGTGGAAGTAAGAGGAAGATATAAATATCAGCTGTGCTCTCACAACCAGTGACAGAGATGATGGCTTTGTGAAGTGCAGTGAAAGTTGCTCAGTTGTGACCCCCTTGGAATATACAGTCCAAATTCTCCAGGCCAGAATACTGGAGTGTGTAGCCTTTCCCTTCTCCAGGGGATCTTCCCAACCCAGGGATCAAACCCAGGTCTCCCGCCTTGCAGGCGGATTCTTTATCAGCTGAGCCACAAGGGAAGCCCAAGAATACTGAAGTGGGTAGCCTATCCCTTCTCCAGAGGATCTTCCTGACCCAGGTATCAAATTGGGGTCTCCTGCATTGCAGGTGGATTCTTTACCAATTGAGCTATCAGGGAAACCCAATGATGGCTTTAGCAGCTATGAATATTTTGTACATTTCTATCATTTGGTTCCGTGTTTTTTTTTTTTCCTGTTCTCTTATTCTTTATACCAAGTGTCAGAGATTTTAACTTTACGATTAAGTCAGCAGACCACCAGACTATGAGAACCCACACCCAGACCTTTGGGAAGGATGCTATGCACTTGAAGCAGGTGATGACAGTGAAGTGACTTCGGGTCTCCCCTTGTTGAGAGGCTGAGAACATTTTGGCTTATATGACACATCTTAAGTCAGGCAGGTGAGAACGGACACCAGATTGCAAAAGAGATACAATGTAGAGGTCAACAGCCTGATTGCTTTCATAGACACTTCTCCTTCCTCCTCTGCTCTATTCTGTACTTCAGGGAACTACATTTCTCAGGCTCTCTTTCCCCTGGCTTCTGAGTAGATGTGACCAGTAGGCTATGATAGGGGAAGACTGGACAGTAGGAAGAGAGGAGAAGAAAAGGGTATCTCTCCCCCTCATCCTGCTGCCTGTGGCTTCTCTCTCATGGCTGCAACTCCTCCACGGGTTCAGCTCCCACGAGACGGGCCCGCCACGCACATGGGTCACTCTGGCAAGAATACTGTCTCCTCCCTCTGCCCCGCCAGTGTAAGAGTGCTTTTCACCTTTGTAATCAATTCCCTGTGTAAAAGTTTCTTGCTTTTAAATATTTATAGGACTTTTTATTTTTCCAGCTGGACCAAAACTGATAAGAGTGTGTTTGGTGTAATAAAAATAAGCTATAAAGATCCACAGACATAGAAAACAAACTAATGGTTAACAAAGGAGAAATGGGGGCTGGGGGAGGGATAAATTAGGAGTTTGAGATTAACACATACACACTACCATATATAAAACAGAGAAGTAACAAAGACCTACTGTATAGCACAGGGAACTACACTCAATATTTTGTGATAACCTATAAGGGAAAAGAATCTAGAAAAGAATATATAGAGAGATATATCTGAAGCATTTCCCTGTATACCTGAAACTAATACAACATTGTAAATCAACTATACTCCAATAAAAAATAGATTAACACATACACACTACCATATATAAAACAGAGAAGTAACAAAGACCTACTGTATAGCACAGGGAACTACACTCAATATTTTGTGATAACCTATAAGGGAAAAGAATCTAGAAAAGAATATATAGAGAGATATATCTGAAGCATTTCCCTGTATACCTGAAACTAATACAACATTGTAAATCAACTATACTCCAATAAAAAATAAACTATATATTATTTAACAACTTGTTCCTAAAACCTACAATGTATCAGGACACCCCTCTATTTCAGACAAAGAGAATTTCTCTCTTTTTTTTCAGATACAGTTCACATACCATAAAATTCACCCTTTTAACGTTTACAACTCAGTGGTTTTAGTGTATATTGTTCACAAAGTTGTGTAACCATCACCACTACCTAATTCTAGAATATTTTCATCACTGCCCTAAGAAACCATATCTGTATTCATTAGCAGTCACCTGCTATGACTTCCCTCTCCCAAGACCCTGGAAACTATCAACATATTTTTCATCTCTATGAACTTGCCTCTTTTTTGACATGTGATATGAACAGAGTCATATAATCAATCCATGAACTTGTATGTCCAGCTTTTTACACTTAGCATAATGTTTCCAAAGCTCAACCACCTTATAGCAAGAATCAATACGTCATTTCTGCTTACAGCTGAGTAACATTCCATTGTTGGAGAAGGCAATTGCACCCCACTCCAGTACTCTTGCCTGGAAAATCCCATGGACAGAGGAGCCTGATGAGCTGCAGTCCATGGCATTGCTAAGAGTCGGACACGACTGAGCGACTTCACTTTCACTTTTCACTTTCATGCATTGGAGAAGGAAATGGCAACCCACTCCAGTGTTCTTGCCTGGAGAATCCCAGGGACGGGGAGCCTGGTGGGCTGCTATCTATGGGGTTGCACAGAGTCAGACACGACTGAAGCGACTTAGCAGCAGCAGCAGCAACATTCCATGGTATGGCTATGCCACCTTTTGCTTACCCATTCATTAGCTGATGGAAATTTGGGTTGTTCCCACTTGTACGTGTGTGCTCAGGTGCTTCAATCATGTCCAACTCTTTGTGACCCTATGGACCATAGCCCACAGGCTCCTCTGCCCATGGGATTCTCCAGACAAGAATACCAGAGTGGGTTGTCATGCCCTCTTCCAGGGGATTTTCCCAACCCAGGGATCGAACCCATGTTTCCTGTGTCTCCTGCACTGCAGGCAGATTCTTTACCCACTGAGCCACCTGGGAAGCCCAGTTTCACATTGCTGGCTATTAGGAATAATGCTGCTACAAACATTTGTGTTCAAGTTTTGTGTAGACATAGGCTTTCAGTATTATTGGTTATATCCTGCTGGGTCATATGGTAATTCTTTAACTTTTTGAGGAATTGCCAAGTGCTTCCCAAAACAGCTGTATCATTTTACATTTCCAATTCATTCTTTTTAAAAGCTATGCAAAATTCCACAAAATAGCAACATAGATCTTCCATAATTAATTCAACATTTTCTCTGTTGAACTACATTCATGTTTTCTCCATTTTTCTTTTATAATCACAATCACAATCATTCATGAATATCTAATTTTGTACACCTCCATAAATGTAGAGATTCTTGCACTTGAAGTTACTATGTCCCTTTAATTTTTGCTTTTAATATTTTTTTTGCCCTTTACATTGTTTTTTAATTTTGTATTATTTCAAGTTTTGCTCTGAAATGTGTTAGAGTACCCCCCAAAAGTTGTTATCAGTCCATACTCATCCAACAGTGTAGGAGACAGACAATTTGTCCACCTGTCCGGTAACACTGGGTTTGGTTCTGTTTTTGCCAACCTGCCAGAGGAAAAGTTTGTTTACCTATTTTAATTGCACTGCTCTGTTCACTAGTGGGAGTAAGCATCTTTTCAAGTACTCATATATTTATTACCCAAACATAAATAGCTAGATTGGGTGATCTCTAAAAGCCTTTGAAGCTCTAAAATCTGACTTGTGTGATTCATGCTCTGGCAAGAGGAGATGGTTATAGCAATGCTGGCTGAAGCTTTATGGAGCCTGTGATTGTTTAATTATGTTTCAAAGTGCTGCCACAGGCCCTAATGCTCACTGATATCCTCCCGCAGGGTGCCACTGATAGAGCCATATCTCTTTCTATTCAGCCTAGAAAAAGATGCCAGTATCTCCAGGACAGGCACAAGTCAGCACCACCAAGATCAGAGCAAGTCTGGATTGACGTTAGGAACCAAGAGGGCAAACAGTCTTAGAAAAATGAACCTGGAAGACTGAAGGACAGAACTGACCTTCTCCTCTATACCTAAAGCCAACTGTTTCCCAGAGGGGAGACTGTATTATAATGCATTGGGCCTTGAATCTAGCGTCAGAGGATTGAGGGTCTAGTCCTGACTCACTCATGAGAGAGCTTGAGGCATTTCCATGACTCACTTTTCAAGCCTGTTAAGTGATAATATTCTCTATTATACCAAATTACTCTAAGTTCAAATAAGGGAACAAGTGAAAATCCAACAACAACAAAAAAGAAATTCTGCCTAAAGCCAGTGCTGTGGGTTCTGGCCCACGTCCAGTAGTTAGGGAAGCAGCATAAACTGGCCCGCAGTCCAGATGGAAGGGACTGGCAGTGTGATTCCTCCACTCGATCAGAATCCCAAAGCAACTCTTAGAAGCACACAGATTATGTAACATCCTAAATAGGAAAAGAACTTGAAAAAGAACAGATACATGAACAACTGTACCGTTTTGCTGTACACCTGAAATTAACACAGTGTTGCTATCAACTCTGCTCCACATAAAATGGTTAAAATTTTTTAAATAAAACAAAACACAAAGGTTTAAAAACATATTCATGTAGCCAAAACAAACAAAGAAAAAGTCACCCTGCACCCATGCTTCCCCATCCCAGAAGCCAGCGCACCTGAATTCCAGCACATCTATGCTAGCCTCTCTCCATCTCCTAAAAAGATGAAGACAGTCGTTTGGGGACCCAGATGGGCTTTGTTTCCATTTTGCTTATTTCTCGGGTTATCTTATTCCACCATTTTCCTCTGTTGTTCCAATTATTTCTCAGGCTCTTCCATATTTCCTTGAAATGTCAAATTAAGTGGTGGCTAAACTTGGAAGGCAGCTGGCAGGCTGACCCAGCTGTGTGCCAGAAACAGTCAACCATCCAAGTAGAGTTCACACTCTCCAATCCATAATTTCTCAAAGGGATGACATTTCCCTGGCCCCCTGACATCTAGATGTGACCAGATGACCAGTTTTCACCCATGGAATTCAAGTTAGAATCATGTATCTCATTTCCTAATCAGAGGTTTTTAAAAGTGGGAGTACCTGCTTCACATTTCCTTTCCTCTTCTGCCAGTTGGATGCAGATGACAACAAGGCTTAGAGCATGGCTGAGCCATATGATGAAAGGAGCCTGGATACCTGTGTTGAGGAAAGCTGACTTTCCTTGACTATTATATATAAGTGGGAAGTCAAATTCTATTATTTAATTTTGAAGTCTATTTACTATAGCAACTACCATTACTTTAACATCCTGCCTGAAAACATTTCAACAACATGACCATTATAACAAACCAGGTAACAGCAAACCTCATGTAATTCCCAATAGACAGCTTCCTTAGAGCCTAGAAGTTTCATCAAACAGAAAGCTCATTAAATTATCTTCACGTCATAGGAGTTCAATTCCATCATATCTTGCAATTCTTGGCTTATACTTTGGAAAGCTCTGAAGCATGAGAAACAGATGTTTTACAACAAAAAATCACAACATATTGATTGTGTGTTACTGAAAATTATCAGGAAATATGAAAGATTCAAAGAAATATTGTAAAAATAAGATTAGTCTTGTCCAGGAGCTTAGAGTTTAAATGGGAAGAAAAGATGCTCACAGAAGTGACTTTAGGATTCTATATCTGGTTAGTACCTAATAGGTGGTCTAGGGCTTTTCACGGAGAAGGCAATGGCACCCCACTCCAGTACCCTTGCCTGAAAAATCCCATGAACGGAGGAGCCTGGTAGATTGCAGTCCATGGGGTTGCTAAGAGTTGGACAGGACTGAGCGACTTCTCTTTCACTTTTCACTTTCATGCATTGGAGAAGGAAATGGCAACCCACTCCAGTATTCTTGCCTGGAGAATCCCAGGGACAGGGGAGACTAGTGGGGTGCCATCTTTGGTGTTGCACAGAGTCGGACATGACTGAAATGACTTACCAGTAGCAGGAGTAGGGCTTTTCAAGAGGGTGAGATCACTTTTTCTGGGGCGAGAGGCAATAAGGTAAAGCTTCATGGAGGAAGAAATTTGAGCTATGTCTTACAAGTTGAGTGGAATTAACGTGTGGAATCATACAAAACAGCCAACAGAAATTAAACAAACAAGTTAAATTTCTGTTAGATGCTAGAAATCTAGAAAGTTTTGAATGCCAGGCCAAGGAAGTTGGACATCATTATAAAGGCAGCAAGGAGCTGATAATTCTAGGTCCCCCTTAATTCCCAGAATGTTCTAGCTAAATATATGACTTCCCACAGCAAAAGCCATAACTGCTCTCTACTCTTTTCAGATCTATTCCAAGCCTCCTTGATTTCCCTATGGCCTATTTTCCTGGCCCCTAAGTTTTAATTATTGCCACCTCCGCATTTTTATTCCATCCCTATGTACCACTTGTATATTTGTTATTTAAATTTTTTCTAAGTCAACTGCTAACTGACTCCGAAGCAAAACTTATGAAATTACAGGGTAGATGTTGATGTTCAGTTCAGTTCAGTCACTCAGTCGTGTCCGACTCTTTGAGACCCCATGAATCACAGCACGCCAGGCCTCCCTGTCCATCACCACCTCCCGGAGTTCACTCAGACTCACGTCCATCGAGTCAGTGATGCCATCCAGCCATCTCACCCTCTGTCATCCCCTTCTCCTCCTGCCCCCAATCCCTCCCAGCATCAGAGTCTTTTCCAATGAGTCAACTCTTCGCATGAGGTGGCCAAAGTACTGGAGTTTCAGCTTTAGCATCATTCCTTCCAAAGAAATCCCAGGGCTGATCTCCTTCAGAATGAACTGGTTGGATCTCCTTCCAGTCCAAGGGACTCTCAAGAGTCTTCTCCAACACCACAGTTCAAAAGCATCAATTCTTTGGCACTCAGCCTTCTTCACAGTCTAGCTCTCACATCCATACATGACTACTGGAAAAACCATAGCCTTGACTAGATGGACCTTACTCAGCAAAATAATGTCTCTGCTTTTGAATATGCCATCTAGGCTGGTCATAACTTTTCTTCCAAGGAGTAAGCGTCTTTTAATTTCATGGCTGCAGATGTTTGGTAACATTTTTTCTACTACATAGTCAAATAAACATTAGCCCATTAAAATTTTTAGTTTGCCATCTACATATGCTCAGTTACCATTAATGGTTTACAGAGTACATTTGGACAAACATGGTTCCTCTCTGAACTATCACATCTTCTCTCCTGGGTTCCAACTTATCACTTATCTTTCCATATTCACATTCCTTCAAGGCTAATTTTTTGTCCATTTTGGATTTAATAACTGATAAGTAATGTTGCCATGCTGCTGCTAAGTCACTTCAGTCATGTCTGACTCTCTGAAACCCCACAGACAACAGCCCACCAGGCTCCCCCATCCCTGGGGTTCTCCAGGCAAGAATACTGGAGTGGGTTGCCATTTCCTTCTCCAATGCATGAAACTGAAAAATGAAAGTGAAGTCGCTCAGTCGTGCCCAACTCTTAGCAACCCCATGGACTGCAGCCTACCAGGTTCCTCTGTCCATGGGATTTTCCAGGCAAGAGTACTGGAACGGGGTGCCATTGCCTTCTCCGAATGTTGCCATAGACAATATTAAAATCTTAATGGTTCAACAAAACGAGTCTGTTCCTTGCTTGGAACACATATGGGACAGCCCTCCTCCACCTTGTACCTAAATCATCTGGAAAAATGGACTACAGGGTCACCATGGGCAGGAAAAGAGAGAGCGATCATATGGATTCGTTGAAGGACCAGGCCTGGAAGTAGCCTGTATCATGTCTGTCTATATCCCACTGGCCATGTAGCCCCAACCCAACTTCAAGGGAGACAGAAAAACAGCCAATCTCACAGATTATTGGGGAGCACTTAGGGTCTCCCTGACCTAGTCTCCAAACTAGGTGTTCAGTTCAGTTGCTCAGTCATGTCCGACTCTTTGTGACCCCATAAATCACAGCACACCAGGCT